>OY735225.1:9486343-9591343 GCA_963457665.1 Thysanoteuthis rhombus
CTCACTGAACAGCTGCAATACATCGAAACAGCTGTCTGTAGATGACACAATTATATATATATATATATATATATATATATATATATATATATATATATATATATCGTCATAAATTAAAGAATCATTCAAATCATTATTTCATCTATTTTTAGGATCATTTGCTCATCTTTGTTGCTTTTTTACACGCTGTTTCGGCCGATATATTCTTTGGCCTTTTTCAGCTGTACGAGGTCTGTTTATTTTGAATACCATGCGGACTTCCAGACCCACCTTGCTGTAACTTGTCAACCAATCAGAAAGTACCTTACAGCACATTCATGAACAGACATTCTCCCCAGGGGTAACCCAGTCGGCAGTGAGACACCACTGAGTGCACTCCCGTACTATGGGACAGTCTCATTCCCAATGGCCGAACGAATCGATCATCGAATATGCTCCGGCTTTTTGTTTTGTTTTGTTGGGGTTTTTTTCCAAAATGTAGCATAAACCATGTCTTTTGGTTCTGTACAGTCTAGGTCTGGTGTCCAATGACTTTCGTTTTTTTCCAAGGCTAAAATCACCATTGAAAAGGGGATATTTCGGGCAGTGGAGGAGATTAAGGAGAAGAAAACAAGGCTGCTGATAGCAATCCAGAAAGAGGATTTTGCAAAACTATATGTTATATGAACATCAAGTATATTCTACCACAGAATTAGCAGTTTTTATACAATTTCCATGTTTTGGAGGCGTCAGATTTCATGCTGTGTGAAACAGTCTACCATAACTGTCATGGAAAATAATTTTCTGTCTGTCGTAAGAAACTATGGCTTCGAATCATTACGGTTACTTCTTTTAGTATTGCCAATTTAGATATCTTATATCTAAAATTAGATCTATAATTTTAGAAAGAAGATCCATAATCTAGTTCCTTATTAACTTTTATTAGATTTCTTGAGAACCACTGATTCAAATGACTTCAAACTGGGTACTAAAATACATGGAGTGCTGGCCAATACATATGGGCTGTTCTTCTGTGCACACGCATATGTACGCAGATGTCTTCAATTAGAGATAAGTGTTCTGTATTTTCGCAAAATCCCTCGGAATTAAATGAAATTAATGGTTACCCAATCTCTCTGTAACATAGACACTTGAATCAGAATCTATCTTCAGTTGTTGATAATGCTTGACACGTCTATAGAGACAATGACTTTGATTCAAAGTACTATAATTTATCAGGCACTTCCTTCGCTCTCCAGAAATTCATTTCAACTGAACTCTGGTTGAAAAATGGAATTTTGATAAATCGGAACCCTTAATAAATGAAAGCGTATTGGTAGGAATATCGACAGTTTCGCAAATTCAATTGATTGACGCCATAAACAGAGGGATGGGGTGCTGTGATATCATGATATCGATGTGAAGGGATCTGTATCCATTATTATTATACGTGACCTTCATGGGACCCGAGCAGAATTTGATTTGTCCCCACCACTGATTTTTATTTATCCACCAATGAATCCATTTCAACCAGCTCTTATCTATATATCTATCTTTGTCAGTTTTTACCTATCTATCTATCCATCGGTCTATTTCAGCTAGCTCATACCTATCTATCTATATATCTATGTTGGTCACTTCTTATCTATCTATCGATCTTTTTCTGCCAGCTCATACCTATCTATCTATCTATCTATGCCAGTTCTTATCTATCTATCTATCTATCTATCTATCTATCTATCTATCTATGTCAGTTTTTTATCATCTTTTTATCCATCTCAGAATATCCATATCGATCTATCTATTTATGTCGGTCTGTTCTTATCAATCAGTCTATTTATCTATCAATCAATCACTCGATTCCAGGTGTTAATATCCATGTATTTCATCCAAATCATTTAATCTATCCCTTACAGTACATGTACGAATCCATAGTTGGATACGGATAACATTTTTTTTAAATATTAAGGAAAAGAAATGTTATCGATAAAACCTCAAATAATGCCAAGAAATCAAGAATCAACCTCAAAAATAATATTATCGTCAAAAGAACTTGAACACCCCTGCTCAATACTATGGATCCACCTTAGTAGTATATATCTATTTATTTATCCGTCTGTCAGTCTGTTCAGATCAATCTATATTTGTATCATTCTATCTCAGCCTATTCATATCTATCTATCTATCTAACTATCTATCTATCTATCTATCCGCTCCTATCAATCAATCTATGTCAATCTGTTCATATCTAGCTATCTTAATCTATCCGTCTCTCTCTCACTCTCTCTCTCTCTCTCTTGCTCTCTCTCTCTCTCTCTCTCTCTCTCTATATATATATATATATATATATATATATATATATATATATATATGTGTGTGTGTGTGTGTGTGTGTGTGTGTATCAGTCTGTTCATATCTATCTCTGTTCGTACATATCTATCGATCTGGTTTTATTACTCAGTGATCTCTCTCTCTCTCTCTCTCTCTCTCTCTCTCTCTCTCTCTCTCTCTCTCTCTCTCTCTCTCTCTCTATCTCTCCTTTTACTGCTTATAAATCCCCTTCTTCGCCTTCAAAGCTCTCCTCGTCAGCGGTGGCCGTGTTGAGAGAAAATCGGCTCGCCGATTGGCCGTTTCCATTCTTACCTGTCAGAAGCGTTGAAGGGCAAAGAGAGAGGGGCGTGTCCTAAGCTACCGCGCCGATTCCAGCCAATCAACGCCTTCGACGTCGTCCAAAATTCCCAGCCCTCTTTCCGCACAGTTTCCCCCGCCGGCCACACAATTACCTCAGGCTTCTCCGATTAAGTGCTCTCATATCTTCAAGCGACGACACTTGTGTTAAGAGTGTCTCCACTCTCTCACCACACGCACGGACAGACGAACTGACGAACGGACGGACGGGGGACGCACGCGCACCTATTTACGCCATTCCACACACCTATCATCATCTTTTTTTTTTGCCGCGGTGGCCGATGGAGTCTCAATTAGCAATGACCTCGGCAACCGGCACGGTGAGGACAAGTAGCTTCAGCGTCAAAGATATACTGGATCTACCAGATGCCAAGACCACTTGCCCTCCGCCTCTCTCACCTCTGGTCGTGAGTACGGGCATCGGGGGAGCCGGGGGAGGAGGTGGCGGAGGTGGTGGTGGTGGTGGTGATGCAGGGGGCGGCTGTGGAGGTGGAGGTGCTGGTGCTGCTGCTGGTGGTGGTGATGACAGCTGCTGCGGAGGTGGGGTCGGCGGTGCTGGTGCTGGTGCCGTGATGGGGTCCGGCGAAGCGTCATCGTCCCTGATGCACTTGCACCTCCCGCAGCATCACCACCATTCCCGACCCCACAGTCACAACCACCACCAACAACAGCAACCACAACAACACCATCATCACCCAAGCCAACAGCCACAACACCACCGACAGCAGCCCCCTCTCCATCCCATCCAACCCCTCCACCACCATCATCACCACCACCATCACAACGGTCACCACCATCCACACAATCACCTGACGACATCCACCCATCTCCCCCATGCTGCTTCGGCCGCCGGTACTACAGCCTCAACCACCGCCAACAACAACAATAATAATAATAACAACAACACAAACAACAACAGGATAGAAGACGGACGTCACCCCCATCCCCACCACCGTCATCACCATCATCCGGGTCATTCTACTCATCCTAGTAATAATAATAATAATACTAATAATAATATTAATAACAATAATGAGACCAGTGATACTCGAATTCTCACGCCAACCTCGCCACTGGTCAGTAATAGCTCGGTGACTACAAGTAACGGCAGTGGGGGAGGTGGTGTGGTTGGGGAGGAAGCGGACGGTGATTTGGTCAACGGTAATGTACCTGACCTCCGCGAAATTTCAGTTGTACCCGTTACACCCGGCTTCTACGACGTGACTGAGAACCCATACACCCGATGGCTGCAGAACAACGAAGCGATTCATTACGCCACAGGTAGGTGTTCTAGATATTTGGGGGAAAAAATGGCACAACAAAATTGTTTTTTACGGGTCTTTTCTCTAATCACTGGTTTTTATCATTCTTATATCAAGTTTGTTCTTCTTTGAAGCAGCATTAGAATAAAGGTGTAGATACATACATACATACATACATACATACATACATACATACATACATACATATATTCAGTACCATCTACAATATTTATGTAAGAAAATTGTGGTTAGTGACGTACATGACACACACATAGATAAATCAAGATCTTTACTTCCTGAAGTTTCAGAGCTTTCTAAACTCTGACTCTCTCTCTCCCTCCCTCTCTCTCTCTCTCTCTCTCTCTCTCTCTCTCTCTCTCTCTATATATATATATATATATATATATATATATATATAAAGATATATATATATATATATATATATATATATATATAGTATAAATTAGGGATGCAATATCATTTAATATAATATCCGATGTATGATGTGTTTATTACATAAAGTGTTCGATACATTCAACTTTAAATATTAATTTGGTTTAGAGTAAAGCTCAAAATATAATAGAATGAAGATTCGCCTAGAGAACCTTAACAGGGCAGAAACATAAACGTGTTTGTGGAGCGAATCCTCATTCCCTGATATATATATATATATATATATATATATATATATATATATATATATATATATATATAGAGAGAGAGAGAGAGAGAGAGAGAGAGAGAGAGATAGTTAGATAGATAGATAGATAGAGAAAATATATAAAATGGGAAAAATCACTTGAGAAAATTATACATATATCATGAAACAGGACGGATAAATACAAAATTTATTATTTGTTTATCCGATTCAACTATTTTATTATTTTCTCTTGTTTGCAATTGTTTTTGTTTTCCATTGGGTTATATGAATGAAGGAAGTGTCCCAAGTTCGTACTGGAATTCTTCAATCACTTTCGACCGTCATTGGCCATTTTTAAGAAGGGTTTCAAAGGACAGTACAGAGGACCAAATTTAAATTGAAGCTGTAACGCTGGACTTTATGTATGTATGTATATATATATATGTGTGTGTGTGTGTGTGTGTGTGTAATTTTAAAAATGTATAACGACACAGCAATCCCTCACTTAAGCATACATAGTCAAAATAAGAGACAAAATATGTCAATTCAATCTTTTTTGTTATTTTCTTTTGTATTTGGAGTATCAACAATTTATTGATGTCATAGATTTTTTTTAAAAACGTTCCAAAGTTAGTGGTTCGATATCTTTCGATGATGGTCGAAAGATCTCTTTGAAAACTATGATTACATCTGTAAAAGGTTTGTACGCATACTACAAAACTTATGAAAGATAATGAAATAGGCTATATATATATATATATATATATATGGAGGACAGAATATTAACTTCGATGGGGGCGATGTATAACATTTCTTGGGGATGCTTCTACTTTCGTATTTAGCTATTATTGCAAAATAGAAAAAAAATTCTAAATAGAAATGAAGTATAAAATCATGATATTAATTTAACTTGAAATCCTTTATGAATCAACAATCTATATTCATATAACGTAGTATATCCTCTTAGAAACTGGAACACATTTATAATAAAATTAATCTGACAAACTTCCCTTGCTCTTTGAAACTGATCAACTTGATTTGTTTCGTAGATGTATTAATACATATGTATATATATATATATATAAATATATATATATATATATGAATATATATATATATATATATATATATATATATATATATATATATATATATATATATATATATATATATATATATATATATATATATAACACAATGCAAATCAGGAATACAATATAATACAATTCATTTCTGTTTATATTCAGTGCTCGATACATTCAACAATGTATTTTGATAAATTGGGGATTAAAATCATGGTGACCTGTACAACTGCACCGTTTGCACTGCCTTATGTAAGATACAGATTATGTCACTCCTTATCAATGCGCTCATTTCATTTATATCATTCTCTTGGAATATTACACAAGGAAATTTTCGGGTCAAAATTCAGTTAGGTGTCATCCTATTTTTCAATAATGAAATATACTACAAGCGTGTGTAAATGCATTAATGTATTGAGTAGGTCTTTGTCTAAAAATGTGCTCAATACCATCAGTAGAGCAACTGTAGAATGAATAAGGATTTTTTCAATGGTTTATTACAGATCGCACATTCTGTATCACTTACAAATTGGATTTTCGAATGAATCTTTCAATATGTATGTACTTACCTTTTACATACTTGAATGTATGTATGTATGTATGTATGTATGTATGTATGTATCTATGTATGTATCTATGTATGTATGTATGCATATATATATATATATATATATATATATATATATATATATGTATATATATATATATATGTATGCATGAATTTATATATATATATGTATATATATATGTATGCATGAATTTATATATATATATATGTATATATATATGTATGTATGAATTTATATATATATATATATATATATATATATATATATATATATATATATATATATATATATATATATATATATATGTATATATGTGTATATATAGATATATATATATGTATATTGCATTATATACACGTATATATATATCTCTGGTTTGCACACCAAAATTATATATATATATATATATATATATATGTTCATGTCTGTGTGTATGTCTGTATGTATGTTTGAACCAAGACAAACACGTCATTTTTATTATATTGATCTGTATTAATTTTTATTTCAATCTAATGAAAGTTATTTAATCAAAATAATCTACATTTCAATTAAGAATTATTTTCATATATATATACATATATCTATATATATACATACATATACATATATATATATATATATATATATATATATATATATATATATATATATATATATATATATATATATATATATATATATATATATATATATATATGGTTCTGTTAATCGTAGTGTTTTAGTCCCGAAATCAAGCCTCAGCCATTGCCATTAGCAAAATTATCTAAGGCCCACTTAGTCGGCTGGTACATTTCAGCACTATATATATATATGTATATATATATGTATATATATATATATATATATATATATATATATATATATATATATATATATATATATATATATATATATATATATGTGGGGGGGGAGTGTGCGTATGTGTGTGTGTAAGAAGATAACTGACTGAAGTGACATGAATTTTTTAAATTTGTTTTTATTTATTTAGTGTTAAAAGCTGTAAGGTTTTCTAGATTATACATATGCACATGTGTGTATATATGTATACACATTTTATATGCACATTTGTATGTATGTGTTATACAGGTGTGTATGTGTATATATATATATATATATATATACATATATATATATATATATATATATATATATATATGTATATATATATATATATGTATATACCTGTATACACACATATGTGTGTGTGTGTGTGTGTGTGTGTGTGTGTGTGAGAGAGAGAGAGAGAGAGAAAAAAAATTGCATCAAGTGTGTCATTGTAAAAACTCGTTTTTTTACATCATTTGTCTGTCTGATGTCGAAATACACCTGGTTTTTAAGCAACAGATTCGAGTTATAATTGACGTACAACTTGAAAAATCCTTAATCTTACATTCAAGCACCCACTGTACATATGGAAAACGGTGCTTCTTAAACTGTTGTATGATTCTCCCAAGGGTGAAGGAAATTATTTTGAGTTTGAATGACTCAATTTCCCCGGATACTTATATTTGTCTACTCCATAAAGTTATTCTTGAGGTAAACATACACAATAAAAAAAATTATTCTGAAGAATCTTGTTCTTAAGCTGTATAAAACTAATTATCATTTTAAAGTCTTATATCCACTTTCTAACCTTCGTCCTAATTAATAAACTTTTACTTAGATCCGGCAATGAATAAATAGCCTTTGATGGGAAATTGAAAAATCTTATTCTTTTTCTAATTAGGAGTTACCAGTAGAAAACGCTAAGGTAAAAATAATTGTCATAAATCTCTTGATTAATGATGATTTATAATATTTGACATACTGAAATTAAAGATAAAAAACGAAAAAAAAATGTAACTTAATTTACTTCGTGCTACCCAAAAAATTCTCGTGATTTTTCTGTATTTTTTTTACTTATTGTTACTCTCATTTTTTCTTTGCATATTTTCAGAATGTTCGAAAACCTGAACAAAATAAACATCCAAGAGTTAATTTATGTTATTGTTTTTGTTTTTTTTTATTTTTTTGTCCCTGATACAAAACATGGGTGTGTGAGAACACCTCAGGGCGGTGGGGGCTCAAAGTACTTGCTTTGCCCGAAATTTTACCTAGATTAAAAACAGAAGTACTTATTTTTTTTATCAATTGGCGATACACAGGTAGTACATATCACACAACAAACAACTCAAAAGAAATATTGTTTTCTGCTTTTCTTAGCAGCAAAAATATCTGTTGCCCGCCGGATTTTCTCCTCTATAGGGAGGGGGGCACAGTTGATCTGCTCTCTTGTCGCCCATGGCTCGTGGGCCGAGGATGCAAAATGAAGTCTTTATGAAATCATAATCAAGGGAGAATAGGACAAAAGTGAGCTAGAAGAAAAAAAAATCCTTTTTGAAGTTGAATGAAATTCTGTGATAATACCTTGAAATAGTTTCAGAAACGCTGATGTGAACTTGAAAGCACTCAGAGACCGCATACTTTTGCTTACGTTCAACATTTATCCATTGCTGGTGTGAAAACTCAAATGATGATGATGATGATGATGATGATGATGATGATGATGATGATGATGATGATGGAGAATTTGAGGAAAGTATCAGGACTTTGCGCAGGAGTTGAAAAAGGTGTGAAATATGAAGGTCAGGGTAGTGCCCCATAATAGCAGATGAGTTTGGAACCGTGCCAAAAACACTGGAAACGAGATTAGATGAGTTTTTTAAAAAAAAAACTGGAGAAGGATTGAAACTGTACAGACTCCGATGTTGCTGGGGTCCGCCGTGACACTGGGAAGAGTGCTGGAGATTCGAAGAGACTTGCTGTCACTTATCCTCCAGTGATGACCATTAAACAACTGGCGCAAACGTGCAAGCACATGAATATAATTGATAAATAGATAGATTTGGCAAGATAATACAGAAATAAAGTTCTGATCGGCGTCATTCCTTTAAAAATCTGCTTGAAAAAAGTAAATCTAAAGCAAGCAGGAAATTTCAAAAAATATAGATTTCGTTAAACGATCTGAAATATTAGGCATATTTGTCTATTTTTTTCATACTTGTTACGTTCTACCCATTTCAAGACCGTATCAAAATGGAAATATGAAGGACGGTGCAAGAGGTAGCCAAACCAAATGGGGCCCACAAAATCTTAAATCGGCTGAATGGTGATTGGGGAGACAGGCAATAACAGGGTCCATCTGTAAGTTAACCTAATATATATATATATATATATATATATATATATATATATATATATATATATATATATATATATATATATATATATATATATATAAACAACTCATGGCGATAAATTTCTTAGTGTACTTTATAAATCTGCGTAACCACTTTGTAATAGAAATGTTTTTATTTCTTATTGTTCTCTCGGGTCTGTAACAAGGGAAAATACTGGGGTGGGGCAAGTGGGGTAACCAATTGTTTCGTGGGTTGGGCCAAAGAGTAACTGAACATATATATATATATATATATATATATATATATATATATATATATATATATATATGTATATATATATATATATATATATATATATATATATATATATATATATATATATATATATATATGATTAATAATTGTGTCATCTACAGATCAGCAGTCTAATATTGTTATAAAGTTGTTGATTACATTTACTACCTGCAACACAATTACAAGGGACTTTTTCCAAGAAGATCGGGAAATAAGAAGTGAATTTGTGAAAAAAGTGACTCGAGTTAAGCTCCCAGAAATTCTTTTTTTCAAATTTAGTCAGATTCACACATTTTTTTTTTATCCACAAGTTTTCTTCTTTTTTTTTTCCACCCAAATCCCACCCACAATTTACATCTAATTGTTTTACGTAATGATTGTACGGTATTTTCGAATGCAAATTCTTAATTTTTAACACTTGAAACAATTTTCGATTTTTTTTTTCCCCAATAAATATTCTAGTTTTGATGTTTTCTTTTATAACCTGATGAAGACAGTGATTCAGAGTACGAAACACTGTGAACTTGAAAATTTTGAAGTCTATTAAAAAACTCATTTGGATATTTAAATCCTTATGCCATTTATGTTTTCGTGAGAGTTACCAGCAGAAAACGCAACAATAAACTCTCGTTCTAACGGCACTATTTGCTGACACATGCATTCTAACGGTACGTTTGTTTTTGTAGATTATTGACGGAGATTAAACCTTTTCCCGGGCAAACAAATATGTGAAATTTTTTTGCACGTATTTCTTAATTCACGTTCTGTATTTTTTAATTTGCATGCATTTTTTTTTCAAAATTCGCCTGTTATAATGGCAAAATCGTTGTAACAGCACGCCTCAAAGATGCCGTAATAATGAGAGTCAACTGTATATGAAACGAATTGTGTTTAATTCAATTTTTTTGAAGCATAGAAAATGGCTGAAATTGATAAGAAATGGAAATACACATTCTTCGTGGTTCATTTAGAACAAATTATGTATTTGAATGCTGATTTTCATGGAGGACATGGCTTAGTTATGGGAAGATTCACGTAATCTTCTACCAGGGCTACCAAAACCGGGTTTTCCAAAAAAACCTGGATGTTCACCTACCACCTGGGTTTCCGGGTTTATATTTTGAAACTAGTTTATAATCTGTTTATTCTTTCTTTATTTTTTTTTAATCATTTTTTCGAACCACAAATAAATAAGGTCTCTGAAATAACTCGTAGATGAATGCGTTTAAAATGACAAATCTTCAAATAAGCTGTAGGTAGATTAGTCATCATGGACATGCTTGTGTCTCCAATGACACTTGTATGTTTTAGTACAAGCTATAACCACGCAATCAACAAAAATGTCGGTGAAAATCGACCCCTGACGAAAGAAAAAAAAACGTCAAACTTGTATAAAAGATAATTTTACTATCAAAATCTTTGCGTCATTATTATCAAATCGTTTACTATTTCAAGCGGAATTAAACAACAGGAGGCGTTATCTATAGTTATATTTTTATTTAAATTTGATATTTTTATAATCGAGTTTTTTTTCTTCTCCTGAGTCAAAGGTTTTTCTTAAAATCTAACTGGCAACCCAGTCTACTACTCTCAACAAATTTTGAATACTTTTCTACCTTCACCGCCCTTTTATTTTGTACGAAGTAAATATTTAGAAGAACCAGGACCGGCTCCAGGCACCGACAACACAGTTGGTCGCCCAGGACGCTAAGTACTAGGAGTGTCTTTCCTGTGTCAGAGAAATGGGAGAGAGAGAGAGAGAGAGAGAGAGAGAGAGAGAGAGAGAGAGAGAGAGAGAGAGAGAGAGAACTTACCAAATACAAATGAAAAAGGGAAGAATGAATAACTTGAGAAGGATAATAATAGTAAAATAGTAAAATTGTTGTAACATTTGTCGTGTAACATGATGCAATGGTTCTTCTGTTGTTGTTAGAAACTGTCAACCAAAACTGTTAAAATAGGTTTCTTCAGTTTTCAAATTGGTCTGGCTGGTTGGCTATGCATGTGTGTATGTACCATGCGAATAGTCCATACCAAAGGAGCTAAAGAGTTGAGAGTTTAAACATTTACTCCTCTTTATGTCTAGGAAAATCTCCAGTAGGAATTTATGCTAGATTGGCCCCTAACTTATGCCCAGCTGCGTCCGTGTTTTGTTTTTTTTTAATTATTTTGTGATCCAACAAAAGGCGAGAGAAGTAACATTCAATGATCACCACTTTTCCAATTTTTTTCAATTGGTCTCATGGCGGTTTCTATTGAGTGACTAATCAGACCTGAGAAGTATTTGTTTTTATTTTTATTTTTTTTCAAAGTACGAAGAAAATGATTACTTGTCATTAATATAAATGTTGTAATAACCAATCTGTTATAGTTATAAAATGATAGACTGAAACAGTCGTGTCTGAATTGTTTGCTTGCTCGGTTATTTTAATAAACTTTTCATTTTTCGTATTTTTTCTCTTACTGAGATACATAAATAGATAAGACGATACTATATTTTAGTGTGTGGACACTCATATTATATTAAAACAGATCTTGTGTAACACTCTGCCTTCGTTGGATTGAGGGGGTAGTTAAGTAACTGCTGTACTTTAGATGGGGGCCCTGAAGTTCAACTTAGTCGAGGCTCCGAGAAACCGACAACCTGTCGTGGTGTGACACATTTGTGCGTCAAGGTATATAATTCATTCTTTGGTTGTACAGTTATACTCCATCTTGCATCACATATCCCCACGACCATTTAGCCAAAAAACATTCACAACGACTTTTATTTTCACATCAGAGCCTTATTCCCTCTTGGACTACCTGGATTAGACTATGGATATGATGACCTTTTGCTTTTAAGGTTAATATATCATTTTGAAGGTTTTTTTTTATTTTTATTTTTCAAGACGTTTTATTGTCAAGTCAGTGGTACGATTTGTGATAGCATTTTTTTACTGGCCTCATAAACTCGCGGGGAATCTCCAGATAGAATTTCATTAAGACAAAATTTCAAGAAAATTGAATTTTTCTCAAACATTCCATTTTTAAATCATTTTTCTCCCATCTTCCGAACAGGTTTTCTTTTTTTACATTTTATTTTGTTTACTCAAGGTCTGAATTCAAGTATAGTCTACAAACTATTCAGATTAGTATCTCCATCTTAGTTTTTTCAATTAGTAAATTTCGGTCAGTGTGCTCTTTAACCTTCTTGATATCGAAGTTCTAAGCTAATTTTGCCTTGGTCACATTCTCGAAATTTTCACTGTCACCTTCGATACATATATATATATATATATATATATATATATGTGTGTGTGTGTGTGTGTGTGTGTGTGTGTGTGTGTATATATATATATATATATATATATATATATATATATATATATATATATATGATTATAAATTGCGTTATATTATATTGAAACTGAAAATTTACGTTGTCTAGGTCAAATAATATACTCATCGTATAATAACGGGGGATCTTTTCATATAAGAGTTACAATATAATATAACAATTTTTAAACATTCTGTCGGATCATGCATCCATTCCTTTATAGAACACACACACACACACACACACACACACACATATACACACACACACACACATATATATATATATATATACATACACATATATATATATATGTATATATATGTATATATATATATATATATATATATATATATATATATATATATATATATATATATATATATATATATCAAGCCGTGTGAACTTTGAGCGATTACTTCTGGTTTACTCAATTTAAGACTTGATAGTTCACTACTCCAAAGCTGTTCGTGAAATAAATAAATGATTACGTCATATCAATTTCATTTGAAGTTTGGGGCAGGACATCTTTCTGGAAATCTCTATCAGCAAAACATAAATTTCATCTAACTTTTACCATGTGTTACGAACAGAAAAAAAATGAAACAAACAAACAGAAAAGATCACACTGTTCATTATAGATAGATTGGAATCTTTCAAACTTTCGACACAAATCATGACTTATCATTTATTTATCCATTATACTTATATTACTGTCATAAGATAAAAGCAGCAAAAAAAGTAGAGTTTTTTGGAGATATATGCTGAAGGTCAACAAAAAATTGAGAAAAAAAGATGGGTAAAAATTCTAGTATTTTTTTTAGTTTAATGATTTTCTTAAACTTATGTATTTTGCTCAACTTGGTGATGCATCTTAGTTATGTACTTAAATTCTGATCATACCCTCAAAATATAAACAAATAAATATCAAATCTTAAATGTGGATAAAGGCAACTGTAGCTCAGACGCATCTGTCAACTGGCGGGTCTGCAGAGAATAATTGAAGTTTAGTTCATATGTGAATTATTAATCATAGCACGAGTACTCTAAACGATCTATTTCAAAAGAGTACAATTGATAAATTGTATACATATATTTTCATTAAACATGCTACAGCAAAAAGAAACTCTGAAAAGTACACATATATATTTCGTATGACGATTTGTGACGACGAAGAAAAACTAAAACAGACTCGTTTTTATGACAATAGAAAACATTGTTCTCGAGAATTTATAATTTACTGATATTTGGGGAATATGTGTTTATAAAAAAATCATGCAAAGCAAATGTTTAGATTTTAATTGTTGTTATCAGCCTTGTGTGAATAAATTCATTTTTTTCTTTGTTTTTGTTTTCCTTGTAACAATATCACGTGAAGGCTGGAGGCTCAAAGTACCTGTAGCCAAGGGGCCTTACATCACCGATCACCCAGGGGCCTACAAAATCTTAATCTGGTAGTCATGATTTCGGGAAAAAGAAATAACAGTGTCCACCTGTATAAAAGCCAATTGTAGTGCACCGTCCATAAATGAGTACACCCACACCGTTTTTTTTATGAAAAGTTAATTTTCTCTTGAACCCAACATAGAAAGATTTTATTAGTTTTTGTGGAAAATTACGCAATCAAACTTATCTTAGGTATCATTTATGACCAAACTCTCCAGAATTGAAATTTTGTTGTCAAAAATATGTTGCCGTCCAAAAATGAGAACACCGCGCGAGAACACATTTTTAGCAACAAGGCTTCAATGTTGTAGGGTTTGGTTGCAAATAATACCTGATAATATTCGAAATGATCGTGTAATATTCCACTGGAAATAATAAAACCTCGTTATGCGTGGTTAGAATGAAATTAATTTTCTATTTTATCAAAGTGGTATGGATGTACTCAGTTATGAGTGACTCTGTATTTACATCCCATGACTATAAACTCCTTGGTATATTCCAAATACCTGCAGTAACACTTAGTTGTAGCAATTATTTTTACTGATATCACAGGGAGAGGGGAAAATGTTCGACGGGGATTACCAAATAATTCGGGGCCAAAGGGTAACGAAAACAAATGCAGCTGGGGGTTTCGAATTTCCAAGCATTTCAGACAGGACCCGAATTCCTTGCATTTTAGTAAACTGAGATTGTAATATGTTTCGATTTCAGCAGTCTAGTATATAAGTGTATATTAATCTAGTTTTCAAGGAAATTCTCTGAAATTCTGCGATTTTCGAGTAATTCAGACGTAAGAATGGCTAATAATTGCACACTATATTCCTAAATGGTACATTCTCACTTTCATATTTTGTTTTATTCTAATATCCTTTTTCTATCTGAGGAATTTCCAGTCCCACCCTCGGATCACGGCTCTGGTTTTGAAAGTCTACGATACCACTTAGGGATAGTAATGTTTTAACTGGTCTCGTAAATCAAATTAAATGTCGTGAGAACGAAACACTGAAAAAAAAATCAAAATTTTCCGTTTTTTTCTTTCACTTGAAACCATCATCTCATCCAAGCTGGTTTTCTTTCTTCCTTATATTTCTGAATTAAAGAAGAGCTTATGAATTATTCAGAGGAGAATCTCCATATTACTTATTTCAATTAGTAGATTTCGGTCGGTGTTCTCTCTCGCCTTCTTGATGTTGGAGTTCTAAGCTAATTTTTCCATGGTGGAGTTCCTGAAATTTTGGCTACTACTGCATAATCATATATATATATATATATATATATATATATATATATATATATATATATATATATATATATATATACATATATATATATATATATATATATATATATATATATATATATATATATATATATATATATATATATATATGAAAAATGTACATATACAAAGAATAATAATTGAATTAGCTGAATCCTGATCTGATCCGTATAATATTTGATCTATGTGATTAATATACGCCATAACATTTAATGTATTGGTATGGAAGGAGATAATATTCATTGTGTAAAATAAATGCTTTTTTCATCATTAGGCTATAAACGTATTCATGACGTACACTTACACACATACCAAAATACATATATATATGTGTGTGTGTGTATATATATATATATATATATATATATATATATATATATATATATATATATATATATATATATATATATATATATATATATATTAAAGTGCAAATCAGCAATACAATTTAATGCAATACCCGCTATGTAATGGGTTTATTTCATAAATTGCTTGGATATTCGCTACACAAACAGATCTGCCTGAAGAAATGCGAACAGGATAGAAACATGTTTGTTTAGCAAATCCTTTACTTCATAATACATACATACATACATATATATATATATATATATATATATATATATATATATATATATATATATATATTCAGAGAAAATTATGACTGAAGCAAAAAGATCAAAAGCTTCGTCTCAAAGTCCAAGTCATTAACCAATGACACATGTTTTACTGAAAAAAATATTTGTATATATTGATACGTATATGTCAGTTTCTCAGAAAAAAAATTCTGCTCTAAATATTTTACGCACAAATGCACACACACACACACACACACACACACACACACATATGTATATATAGTTAAAAAACAAAAAAAAATGGGAAAAAATTCTCAATATGGTATTTCAATGCTTATGATATCTTTTCAAGAGACTGAAAAATGCCATGAGCAGTTAAATGCTGTACTAAGAACTTTTTTCCATTTTTTTTCTTCTACAACATGACATTCTTTAGCTCTCTGACTGATGATTACTTCACAAAATCATCATTACCAAAAATTATGTAACTGTTAACCCCAGAGACTTATACCTCCAGGATCTAACGGTTATTTTTTCCTTATATATATATATATATATATATATATATATATATATATATATATATATATATATATATATATATATATATATATATATATATATATATATTCCCCGGCTGATAAGATTAATTTCTCCATTTTGTATCTCGTGACTGCAGTTTGCAAACTTTACCCTACAACTTGACTTTTAAGAGCTGAGACACAAGGGAGAATGTTCGAGGGCATTTTTGAGGACAGAATGCGCTTTACTAACTGGAAGATACGATATATAATTAAACGAAATGCTACTTAATAGTTGAAGGAATTTGGACATGAAAAATATTTCAAAATGACTCATAAAAAATCAGTAGCACCTAGTTTCAACCGACTCCTTAGAACTAATTCACTTGGGCATCTCAGCAATTTTTGCTAAATTACATGGAAATCTGCCAAGCACATGTTAGTGATTAATTGATGTTTAATTAGCGAAACAATTAAATGATGCTTATATTCTATCTATATTCACACAATTTTCAACGTTATAATTTCCAGCTAAAATTTACAACACTGCCAATCTCAATATATATATATATATATGTGTGTGTGTGTGTGTGTGTGTGTGTGTGTACGTGTACGGAGCGGTATCCAAAGTTCAGGAAGTGGCTTGCCCAAAGGAAGAAAAAATGAGGTTCAATTTCCCTGCCTTTTGAGTCATACATATTATAAATATACATACATATATATATATATATATATATATATATATATATATATATATATATATATATATATATATATATGTCTGTGTCTGTGCAGGCATGTATGAGTGGTGTGTGCGTCTGTGTGCGTTCGTATGTGTCGTATAGCACAATCAAATGTTTTGACATTTCAGTTATTGTTTTATAGTCAATGACCTGTGATTTCAGTATCAATGTCAGAATAAAAAATCTATACGATTCATTTTTAAAAAAATGTTAGTTTGTAAGCGATGATAAGGAAAACATTTTTGACTAAAATAATGATTATAAATTTGTGTGTGATACGAAATCAAACTGTTGTGGTCTTATTCCTGACAAAGCTAAGCTCAGTAAATAGCCAATTAATCTTAGCAAATAGCTGCTAAAAAGAGCACTTAGCATAGCTTGATAGCTTGCGAGTTAATCTCGTTGCCTAATTCGCTAGTGCCGTGAATTCAATTTGAGAATTGCATTACTGTGGCCTATTGCAAGACTAAGCTAAGTTTGATAAATAACCTCACACAACACGTAGTGCCATCCAGTGGCTTGCAAGATCAATAAGCTAACCGTTATGAGATGAATTGAAATTTTTTTTTGAAATTATTATTATACATTGATTTATTCAAACTCTTGTCCTGATCTTGGTTGTTATAGTCACAGCCTTTCGACCGATGTACCCTTTGCTCTTCTTCATGTGACTCTCATATTCGGTAACATTCTCAGAATATTGAGCGTCTATTCGATCCCTTGGGGTAAACTCATCTCATACCACTACCCAGGTAACGGAATATCCATCCCAAACAATTCATCGCAGACAGTTTATAGCCAACAATTCATTGGCATGTACAATTCATCCCCAGCAATTCTTCTTCAACGATTCATCCCCAACAATTCATAGTCATAGAAAATTAATCACCAAACTTTATCTTACTTGAATTTTGTGTATAAAAATGTTATTACACTTCTAATGTGAGTTCAGCCAAGAAGATGTACATCGTTGAAACTTATTACCTTCCTTCAGAATTGTTGGGAATGAATGTTCCGTCATCTACAGCTATGAATCATTGGGGATGAATTGTACATGTCTATGAATTGTTGTCTATGAACTGTTGGCTATGAATTGTTAGGCATGAACTCATCGGACCTCACATCCCAATGTCCATTCTAGGAGATATCTCAGATCAGTTAATTATAAGCCAAGATGAAGATAATAATCTGAATAATACTTGGATAGCAGGAGCAGATTTGTGGCGGTGGGCAATTTTCTTTACTCTATCTGTCAAATTAAACAATGGATATAATAGATTTTCGTTTTTAAGGTTGATTTATGACTATTTAGGATTATTTGGGGCTTTTTTCAAACTATTACTGTTGAGTTTTGACTTTATTTTCCTATCATAACAACAATGACGGATGACAATAACCAGAAAAATTCCTCAAAATCCCAAAATCAGTGACGTCATGCACGAATAACAGTGATTCAGTGACGTACGCTAAAACTGACGACGAATTCAGTCCCACTTCTCTTGCAAATCTCGTTTACAGGAATTACAAATAAATGACTTGAGATGGGAAACGTAGTTTTGGAATAATATTGTATGGAAAAATTAATTTTGCTTTATTTACCTTTTTGATTTTAATGAAGCAAGGGAGTTTGACCCCAGCGCAGCCAAGCTTGTTTATTAATAAACTTTCTTTATTCAAATCAGCGATCCTCAAACTTTCCATGGTCATTCCTCACGACGATAATTTTTATCTAATAAACCTTATTCTCCCCGTTGGACATTCTAAATTCACCACTTGGGGGAAATTCCCTGGTTGGGAGATGATGATCAAGATACTCTTCAAGTGTGCTTTGCCTGAACATTTTTCAAACCCCGCCCCCCAACCCCGGTCCACGCCTGAATAGATTTCCGTTCAGTTTTGTATTTTATTTACGGCCCAAATTTTTTTAGTGCAAAAAAAAAAATGTATCTCTTTCATGGCCAGACTACGTTGAATTGAAAACTGAAAATTCCATTCGTTTCTTTTACTTGAGCGTTCAAACTAATAAGCGTTTTCATCTTTGGATATTACTGTTGTATGCGGTCAACCGAAATGGGCGCGTTCTATCAACTTGAATCTGCTCGTGCGCGCTCGACCAACCTAAATTCTTCCTTTACTTGAAGAAATGAACACACTGTACTGCTAATCCCACCACTCACATAATATACTGCCTCCCCAGGCGCGAATTCAGGGAGAAGGAGGGTCTAGGCGATCTGGAGCGCAACTCCCTGCATTAAAAAAGAAGAAGAAGAAGAAGAAGAAAGCAAGAAATGAAGAACTGAAAACAAAACAAATTGTCCCAAGTAATTATAAATTGACCTTAAAAATGATTATTCGTGAAAAAAAAATAAACGTTTCCATTTGGACCCACCACAGCCGCCCGGGTCTTTCCGATTTGCACCCCCACCCCCGCTCGACATCTGCTCCAAATCCTGGTTCCGCCACTGAGTCTAATACAACAAAACTTTCAATCAACCTTTGAACTCAACGAACAACTTACGATCATTTCTTAATCCTCAGTTATTTCTTCTCAAAATTAATTCATTGTAACGTTGGAATTGCAGTCTTTATCTCCTCTCAATTCCAACATCTATGTCTCTCAGTAAAACAACACTTCAAACAATTTTTATTTATTCTGCGATAATCTCGACCAGGGCAGCTAAGTTGCTTGCCCTTCCCCCGCCCACGATCTGGGTTTTTCAACCTCTATCTGAAATTTTAGGGTTTATATTTTGAAATTATATAATAATCCGGGTTTTTTCAAACCTCAAATAAATCAAATCGTGAAAATAACTTTACTTAAGGATTAAAATGATATGTGAGAATTCTAACTATCTTCAAAAAAGCTGTTGATTAGTCATCAATTAAATGTTAGGTCTCTTATGATAAGCACACTGTTAGATTACTTGATATAACCAAGCAAGGAACAAAAATGTGACACCTGGAAAATTGACACCTAATGAAAAAAAAAAACATTAGACTTATATAAAAGTTTATCTCATCGTCAAAATATTTGTATTATAAATAACAAATCGTTTACTCTTTCGAGAAGAATAGAAGAAAAGGAGGAGTAATTATTGTGATTTATTTATAAAAGTAAATAAAATACAGTTATATTTCTATATAATCTTGATATTTTATAAACTTTTTTTTTGCAAGCCTGACCTGGGAATTTCCTTGAAATCTCTTTGGCTACTGACCATGACTATATTATTATCATTGTCAACTCAAACGCCCCCTTTATATACCCAAGTGATCACATTTCTTAACAAACTGGTGACCCCGAGTAAAATATTATGTTTACTAAGAAACTGCAAGTCGCATACTTCAATACAAACTTAATAGTAGATCACACACTACAGAGGCACTAATGACAACTTCAGAGTAAGTCTCTTAGAAATAGTAATACAGTAGACTCTCGTTGTAACGGTACTCGTTTTAACAGCACTATTAAATGACATACGCGTTTTAATGGCATGTTCGTTTTTTTATATTCTTGCAAGACTATTGTCAGAGGTTATAACTTTTTCCGAATAAAACTTAAAAGTAACTAATTTGCTAGTCATATTTTCAAATTTGCATATCTTATCTTAATTTGATCGTCACATTGGCAAATGTGTTAAAACTGCACTCCCCACAGGTGCCGTAATAACGGGAGTCTACTGAACCTTACTTTTATTTGTGATATTCTTTGCTAACTTTTGCCGTCAAAGATTTTCTGATAAATTCATGGTATGATATAAGCTAAAGAATAACCTACTACCAAAAAATTAATGACAATAATGAATTGCAATCAATATTGAATGAACGTTTGAAATTTTATTATACGAACAAGACTGACTGTTAGGATGAAGAGTTTTTTTTATATCTAATTATCTGACTCGATCTGAGCAGCGGGGTCCCAATCAATAATGCGCCTTTTAGCCTTTAGTTCAAAATCAAAGTGTAGTACCAGTTCTTCTCACATCGATGAATCATAACATCAACTTTCCGTTTTCAATTCTAGACGTCATTATGACCGTATTTCAAATTTTTAATGGATTTAAATTTCATTTAGATTTTCTTTTCAATTGACAAAAACGTTTGGCTATTATCCCCTATAAACATTGTGGCAAGAATTCGGGATAATTTGAGTTCTCCTTTTCAACTGGCGAATTTGCACATTATTTGCACATTATTTTATTCTGAAAATGATTTATTTATTTATTCACATGTAATAAACCTAGGTGTAAACATTTTTTGGACATGATGTACATGCATGCACACATGTGCTAATCCTGTGAGCGGTCTCGAGGAGTATCAGAACCCACATCCCCCTACTCTCTCTCTCTCTCTCTCTCTCTCTCTCTCTCTCACTATATATATACATATATATATATATATATATATATATATATATATATATTATACATGTATATATGTATATGTATATATATTGCAATATATCAGTATTTTTATGAGAAAAAAAATCTGGTCACGGTCTACATAATGCATAATACATAATGTATATACTCGTATAAATATTTTATGCACACATGAGGTGTTGATCCTGAGAGAGGTCTGTAGTGGGTTCGGAACCCACCCATCCCTGCTCTCTATTTCTCTCAAAAAATCCCAAGTAATCACAAATCAACCTTGAAAAACAAAAATGTATTATATCCGTTGTCTAATTAGAGAGATCAAAAAAAAATTGAACGGAATTGGATCCGCTCATATATATATATATATATATATATATATATATATATATATATATATATATATATATATATATATATATATATTAAGAGAGAGAGAGAGGGGGGGAGAGAGAGATTCTTAGTTTGGGGGATTTCAGAAAAAGGTATTAAAAGAACTGATATCGGCGCAGACACTTAGAAAGGTTAAGCACTGATTGCTTTAAACAAATACAGGATGGTCAGAGTGTCACATATCATAATATCTCCCAATAACCTCACTTTCAAGAATGCATTAAAATAAAAGACATACGTTGATTTGTTGTGACGTCACTTTAAGAGTTATGTCTTTTTGATTTTTCAACTCATACACGCACACACACACACTCATATATATATATATACATATATATATATATATATATATATATATATATATATATATATATATATATATATGTATATGTGTGTGTGTGTGTGTGTATATAAAACATATAGTCATATAATGTAATAATGATCTAACACATGTATACAATCTGCAATCGTATAATATTATTATTCAACTCATGTATATATGAAATCACCCAATATAGCCATTTAGTTGATGTAATGTACATAATATGTAATCATATGATATAAACATTCATCTCACGATATTTATATACATAATCATATAACATAATCGTTTAACTCATGATGTATATGTAATATGTCATCGTATATTCTGATCACTCAACTCATAATATGTATATAATATGTAATAATTATGATGTAATCTTTCAACTCACAATATTTCTATAATAGGTAATTATATGATATAATCAATTAACTGATAATATACATATATTCATATATATATATATATATATATATATATATATATATATATATATATAATCATATTATATGATCATTTAACTCATAATTTGTATATAATATGTAATAATTATGATGTAACCTTTTACTTATAATATTTATATAATGTTTGATTATATGATATAATCGTTTAATTCATAATATATATTATATAAAATCATACAATAGAATCATTCAACTCATGATATGCCTATATAATGCATAACCATATAAAATAATCATTTATCTCAATATGTATATAATGTGATAATTATTATATAATGTGATAATTATGATGTAATTTTTAATCATAATATCTATATAATACGTGGTTATATTATATAATCATTCACCTCATAAAATATACATAATATATTATCATATGATAAAATCATTTAACTCATGATGTGTATATAATGTGATAATTATGATGTATCTTTTAACTCGTGATATTTACACAATATGTAATTATATAATATAATCAATTACCTGATAAAATATGCAGATGAGTGTCTACATTATTTATAAATGTTCGGTACGGACTGAGACCAGATATTTTCAAGTAAAAATACTGATAAATTGCAATACATATATATATATATATATATATATATATATATACATATATATACATATATATATATATATATGTATATACACATATATATATATATATACATATATATACATATATATATATATGTATATACATATATATATATATATATATATATATATATATATATATATATATATATTGTCAACGATTGAATTTGATAATAAAAGTGAAATGTGCATATATTTCCACCATAAATCGGATGAAATGCGAACATAGAATAAACAACTTTTATTTTATCAAATTCAGTTAAGAAGATGTTGTCAGTATACGAATATTGTTTTTTCAATGGTTTTCAATTTACAAAAGGATTATTGTCTGGCGCAGACCCGGGGTTTGGGGCACGAACAAAGTACATAAAAAAAATCTTCCATATGACTTATAGATACTCTATTCCACCTGTATATTCTGCATTCTTTCCAAAGATTTTGAACTAAAAAATCCTGGTCCATACTATCTATCGAAACGGAAATTGCTATATGTATATGTACATATAATTGTACACATGGTATGATTTATACTTCATTCGAAATTGAAGCTCATTTGAGGTGGCGCAGATTATCTATGGAAGTGAATTATACAAGGTGAACAAAGGTAAAGCAATTTTTTTAAATGAAAAAACTCAAATAATCAAAAATCAACCATAAAAACAAAAGAAATATTTTGTCCAACAGATGGAATAAAAATGGGAATCCTGGATCCGCCCCTAATTTCATTACAATGTTCTATCACAAATGACTTGAAAAATACTCGAAAAGAAATGCAGAAAATTCGTTGAAACTAGAATGAAAACAGACAAAAAAAAAAAAAGATTAAAGATCGCATTTTTCAGTTGTTCAAGAGATGCGGCTATTTAGTTTAGGAGAAAAAATAGGTCAGGAGATCTTTGTTTACATTCATTGGTCATGTTCAATTCCTTCACCTTTTCTCGGTGTTCAATTTGATATTTCCACTTAGTCAGCAAATTAAAGACCTGCACCCCCGATAAAATAATTAGTTATTCCCAGGGCCACATTAAGTCATTGGTGGGTACTAAGCACTTATAAAATTTGGGTCTCACTGATATTTCAAAATGTATATATTTTATATGGTTTTATATTCAAATTTCTTAAATGATCTTAAATATATTTTTAGTAGGACTAACATTTCTCGAAAGCCCAAAATTTTTCGTCGACTATCTAAATTTTTTTGTTGCCTCAAAATCTTTCAGTGGCCCAAACTGTTCCGTAAGCTCAACATTTTCAGTAGGTCCCAATTTTTTTCGTAAGCTCCACAATCTTTTTAGGTCAAAAATTTTTTTGTAAGCCCCCACATTTTTTTTAGGTCCAAAATTTTTTCGTAATTTTTTGTAGGCCCTAGGCACAGTGCTGATTCCGCCCAAATGATAATACAACCCTGGAGAATGACCCTCCATCCGGGGCCTATTTTTAAAGAAAATACAGTCAAGATGTATTTGAATCATAACAATAACTATTTCACTGAACTCCTAGGGTTAAAATTGTATGGGGAAATATATTCATTTGTCTCTGTGTGTAGTTTACTCCATAAATTTATGCAATTTTCTTTTTAGCACGGGGTCATTTTCCCGATACGAGTAATATAACGTTGAAGATGAACCCCACATGAACCTTACAGAATCTCAAAATAGATATCACTAGGGTGAAGAAAAAGCAAGTGGTCCCTAAAACTCCAGCCTATGCACAGGGATAGATTAGGCTAATGCGAGTCATGTTATAAAAGGGTCCTAAATTAAGAAAATAGATTAATAAATATTAGAACATATTTTTTACTTGCAAAATGATATTTTTCTTGCGAAGTAATTTTCCCATTCATTTAGGCAAATAATACAACAAATACATCCGATATTTCCGTAACAGTATTACTTAGTCTTCGTTTTTATCTTTGGGCAGTATCTATGACTTCATTTTCAGATGCCTTTGTATCTATGTGTCGTATATGCATTATGTAAATACCACATTCCTTATTGCATTAAAATAATATCTCCAATTAAAAGTGATAGTTGACTAAAATCTCTCAACTTTAATAACCAATCGTTCATAAAAATTGAAGGCTGTATAATACTATAGTAATGGAGCAAGTACAGAATTACTGAATCGGAATTGATAGTTTGCTAGCATTTAGTGAGGGGCCCTTGAAATGCATGTGGACCTATTTTCCTCCCAAAACTAATTGTAATTGCATTCTGAATGGTTTAAAGATCACATTATGACACTAAGACCTTTCATTATTTGTGACCATTGACAATCCCCGTTTTCCTATTTTTTGATACACATCTGAAATGAAATCATTAGTAATGATAGTAGCTGAATTTTGCATTGATTCCTGGCCGCTTACAGTCTCCATCTTCCTGATTTTCAATGCATTCATTAAAAATGTATTTACATAATATTTATGTAATAGCCCTTTTCTATCAGTAACACTTGCATTGATTCCTGACCACAGACAGTCCCTGTCTTCCTGATCTTCCATGCATTCCTGAAGCAAAATGATTTTCAATGCATCTTTCAGGAAATTCATTAGCTACGTGTTAACATTATAGTACATTAGCCATATTTTGTCATTAGCTTTTGCAATAATTCCACTCTACCGACACTTCAAAAGCTGCAAATTTTCGTCATTTTCTCCTATGGCCGAAAAAATTTGTTTTGTGAGCACGTAAAAATAACTAAAGTTATGCGAGAGAGAAGAGTAGTTGCAATAAAATCAATGGAGAAGGAATTTTTTTTTCTAATCCTGATACTTTGCCCACGGACGAAGAGGATCAATAAGACCGTAGACTGACACCGTTATTGAGCTGAAATTTTCCATGTATTATGTTTGATCTCTGGAATTAATGGAAAAGCGTTGGGTGGAGTGCATATCCCAAGAAAAAAATTATGTTGAAAAATAACTAGCAACGAATTAAAACGACGAATTACGATCGCGCCCGGCCGTTTCGTCGAACGTCATTTCGCCGACCCACAATCAGCCGACTGTAGTTTGGTCACGTGGACGTTTCGTCGACAACCTTTTTGACGAAGTGAGGTTTTGCCCACTTGGTTTTCCGCTGGCTACCGTTTCGTCAATTAATTTTTTGTACCAATCTTAACTTTCAAGAACAAGAAAGTCCCATTAATTCTTTAAAAAAAATAGAGTATACAACCAATGCATCCTCCTGATTGTCACCTATGGAGTAGAAACATGGAACCTAACTAAGAGAACAGGAGCCCGAGACATCATAGAATCCATTAGAAAACTCAAATGGCGATGGGCTAGTCATGTTGCAAGAATGGTAGACAACCGATAGACATCACGATTCACAACATGGATCCCCAGAGATCACATGCATAACCGAGGCCGGCAGAATATAAGATGGAGAGACAAACTAGACAAGTTCAGAAAGTATTAGTTCTGCAACACCAATGATGGAAAAAATAATTTCATTTTATGTCTTAAACAACAACATTGGAAGAGCAAGATAATAAATGCGCATATTATATAATAAAATGTCTGCTATATATAACCATCAGTTAAGAAATATTCGGTATAAATTGAGACATATTGAAGTGCACCTTACCAGTTTGTTTGAAGCGTAACTATTGCAATCAATGCATAATACCAGCTATGACTCATGGATGTGAAACCTGAATATTGAAAAAACGAAACAACTTGAATTCGCACAGAGGGCTAAGGAAAGAGCAATGCTAGGAATAACTTGAAGAGATCGAAAAAACATCGACGTTGATGAGAGGGAAGACTTGGGCGAAGGATGTAATACAAATAATTAAGCAACAAAAATGGGGATCGACAGGACACTTAGCAAGAAGAAATGACAACAGGGGGAAGACACAAATTGGAGTGTCAGATAGAGAGGTTTACCGGTAAGACATGGCAAATGTCAGATTAATCAAAGTCGTCGTGGCAGGAGATGGGAATGGCTTTCGTCCAGCAGTGGACACACACACACACACACACACACACACACACACACACACACACACATATATATATATATATATATATATATATATATATATATATATATTTATATTTATATATATATATATATATTATGTAATTCTCAAGGAAGTTTGATACGACAATTTTCACAATAAATAATCTTATCCAGTACCACAAACAATAAACTATGCATTCATTAAACATGGACTCTACAGGGTGCAAAAGAAGGATGAGAGAGAGTGGTGCAGACAGACAAGGAGAGACAGAGACAGAGACAGAGACACAGACACAGAGAAGCGCTGGGTAAAGAAATACACGTAAAATGTTAAGAAACAATCTATTTTCAAAATGCTCACTCCTTAATAACATCCGGGCCGTGGATTTCCTTTCTTCGCATGAAAATTTGTTAATCAGTAGAGACGCACAAAAGAGATTTTGGGGAGGGCACGAGAATTATAACAATGAAGAGATTTTCTGATTTCGATTTTAGTATGCGAAGACTACGAGTTTGACATGCGACATGACAAAGGGGAAAAGACCAGCCTTCGTCACGATTATTATTCATAGAGACGACCCCCTACCAACTCCCCACCAACAAAATAAGAACAAAAAACCACAAAAACAAACACAAAAACAAAAATAAACAAAATGACTGACAAACAAATGACAGATTTTAATTGATTTCACAGAAAAGCCAGATAACCACCACCCCCGACGCCAAGCCTGTTGTGCAGGCATCCAAATTCATGTCACCTCCACCTACAACAATCTGTCTATCCATCTATCTATCTATCAATGTTAATTTCTATGTACCTATTTATCTCTCTATTTCTGTATGAACATATCTATCAATCTTCCTCAGTCGGTTAATATCTATACATTAATCCTTCTATCTATCTATCTATCTATCTATCTATCTGTTCATATCTATGTGTATTTATCTATTTAGGTTTATGTATGTTAATTCTCCGCTTATGTCTATCTCACTGGTTTTGAAACGTGATTTTCTTGTTTCGTAATTAATTTCATCTCGTAAATTTTTGTATGCGCACGCACACATATATAAATATACATGCGCACGCATACTTATATATATATACATATATATATATATATATATATATATATATATATATATATATATATTGAGAGAGAGAGAGGAGGGAGAGAGAATAATAATAAATATAAATATACAAGCGTATGAAAATTTTTTTGAGTAAAACAATGTAGAATCAGTAATGAACCACATACATACGCACACACATGTATACGTGTATGTGTATGTATAATATTAAGATATGGATATATGATCCGATATATATATATATATATGCGTGTGTATGCACGAGCACATAGAGTGTACAGATTGAATTTCTTCATTTAATTCGACGTTTCGTTAATTCACAACTAACATCATCAGAGAGATATTAGTTGCGATCTAACGAAATATCAGAGTAAATATATCTCACTTGTTCTGTATCTGGCCTTTCGAGTTGTCCCTCTAATAAGTATGCTTCTATAGATTCTCCCTTCAATGATTTTCTAATTCTATTTATGCATGTATGTATGTAGGAAGGTACGTATAGACATAAGTATAAATATTTGGTCCGTATATGCTGGGGTTTGAAATAGATATGTATTTTCTATTTTTTTGTGTTCGAGACCAGGTGAAAGCCAGAATTTTGAATGATTTTCAAAGCCATCCTCACTCAAAATACTTTTTTCTTACTATTTTTCTTGTTCCGTAGTTAGCTTCAGTTGGTATGATGGTGTGAAATTTATGCGAAAATCAAAACCATCATAAAAACTCAATATCTTGATCGTCGATAACACTTATTACTTTTGTTAATCATCACTACCCATAACAGTTCGGTTTAAACACTGCTGCCGGATTTAGGTTATTCATGTGTTCTGACATTTATATATATATGTGCCTTTTTATATATGTATCCAGTCTTTGCCAAACCCTAACCGTTCGGAGTAAAAACTTGAACTTTTTGATACACACATTCATTGAAATAGCAAACTTACATTGTACCCATACCCTGGAGATTTTTATGGGAGCCACCCGCGGTCCGCTCCGGGTGCCATGATCAGAGGGGTGACACCATGATATTTTAGCAGTGCGAAAAATTCAACATTTACCGCTACTTAACAGCTATTTTCCAATGATTTTAGATAATATTAAGCTATATCCAAGCTATTTTTGAGCATTAAAAATGGCCATATATATATATATATATATATATATATATATATTTATATAGTTGAAAGCATAGTCGGAAGTAGTTCCAGCTATACTCTAAACCAACTTAACTCTTGGAGTTTAAAGTTGAATGTAACGAGCACTCTATGAAATAAATCCATCTGATATCAGACTTTGCTTTATATTATATCGTATTATGCTATATTGCAAACCTTATTTGTACTACATTTACTATACGCACATACACACGCACACACGCACACGCACACACATACATATATGTATGAATTTCATCAAGAAATGGGTATATAATCTGACAGTAGTAACTATATATCTGTTGTATTAATTTGAAATTCTCTCCCTCTCTCTCTCTCTCTCTCTCTATATATATATATATATATATATATATATATATATATGTACATATATATATATATATATATATATATATATATATATATATATATATATATATATATATATATATATATATATATATATATTCGAGAATGTTGCACGGCCGACGTATACGCTCATGTACACACACACGTACTCAATTATAAATCCGGAGCATGTATGCATTTTACACAACATAGTCTCTTTATTTGACAATGCACTTATGTCTTTGTGTGAGTATGTACGAGCACATACGTGTCCACCTAATCAAGCACACACCCACACGCACATACAAAATATACAAAAATATTGACATTCATGTCCGGCTTTCATAAGGTTCCAACTTTCAAACCGACTCGGCTTTAGAGGGCTTGATTAGGAGGTATCATAGATAAGTCTGTGTATATGTATAGATTTATACGACAATATTTTTGTAATTCTGTACCCATCTATCTATCTATCTATCTATCTATCTATCTATATATATATATATATATATATATATATATATATATATATATATATATATATATATATATATATATATATATATATATATATATATGTATGTATGTATGTATGGAAAATAATCGATGACAAAATATATTCCAAATTCTGACAACAACAAACTGACAGAAAATCGATCTTGAAGTATCGAATAGTAACTGCAATTTTGTCCATTAGGTTTTGTGGTTAGATTGTTTATTCTGCAAGCTACGCTGTTAAGTAACTATTAGTATCAGAGCAACGACCTCCTCCCCCCACGCACACATCTCGGAACCATTGAACAACTGCCCCCTGGATGACTGCCTTAAGATAACAGTGCTCACTGGACAATTTCCCCATCGGTAGGATCACTTACATGGACAATTACTTCATTTACACAAACCTCAACTTGGGGCCTTACAGTTGTTATGCCATTGTCAGGGGGCAATTATCCAGGGAGGAAGTTGTCCTAGATCTGTAACAATTACCAGATTAATTCCTTTGGGAAAATGATTATTTGGCAAAATAATTCAAGAATTCAATGTTATATATATATATATATATATATATATATATATATATATATATATATATATATATATATATATATATATACATATATATACATATATATATATATATATATATATATATACATATATATATATATATATATATATATATATATACATATATATATATACATATATATATATATATATATATATATATATATATATATATATATATATATATATATATGTACGTAGATACATTGATAAATCTCATGAAAAAAGTGTGCATTTTACAGATTTAATTCAGTGATGAATATTAATAAATGATCGGATATCATACAGTGAAAATTTCAGATCACAATTCAGCTAATAACTATAAGTCAAACTATGGACTTTTTGATGCACCCTTGTACATGATGTGCGACTCGAAAGCTCCGAGGATCTGACCATGAAAAGGTGGCCAACAGTTGATAAATGCAGAGCTGGGCCAAGCAGCACGATGCAATCAATGGATAACAGGTATTGCTCAAAAAGGGTAGGGGCATTAGCCATACTTCAGTTCGAGCATGCAGTACAGATTTCCCAAAGTTTTGTGTAGCACCTCATGCCGATAGGAATTTACAGGGTAAGGGGCGCAGGTCAGTGGGGAGGAGAGAGGGGTTATTTGAAAAGGCCAACTACACCCCCCGACGCAGGTGGGGCCCCAAAAGTTTTATATATAGTAGTTCATCTACTGCATTTCTATTTATATCATTTAAAAGCAATGATATATTTGTATACGTATGAAATTCATGAATACTTATCAAGCCTTTAGGGTTGTTTTTCCTCAATCAAATGATAGTGAACGTCGATTTATTCATTAATGATGGCAGGGCACCCTCAAGAAGCAAAGACTCCGGGCCCCAGATCTCTAGCTACACCACTGTTACTGACACATGCCCACATGGCATTAAAAGATGACTGCACATTAGTTCATATATATATATATATATATATATATATATATATAATGTAAATTTTTATTTTATGAATTAATAGCTCTTTCCTTTGATAAATATTGAGCACTATGATTAAATATCAACAATATCGGGGCAAATCAATTTCTTTTTTCTTTCCTTACAAATTGCTAAAAACGTTATCAACTATATATATATGTGTGTGTGTGTGTGTGTGTGTGTGTGTAAGCTACATACAATAAGCTTATGATATTTTCAAGCCACAATTCTTTCCCTCAGCACTATATATATATATATATATATATATATATATATATATATATACACGCAGTGTATTTATGATGTCCGTCTGAAAAGGGACAAAGTTAAAAGCTTATATAAACAACCGATGATAAAAAGCTTTATGATGTTGCTTGGAAACCCGAGGTATTAAACAAATGGGCAAGCAGGAGTCCACTTCAACGTTGTTATTTCCAAAATCTTCCGTCTCACTGGCCGTTTTGCATTTTAACTATTTAAGTGCAATCCTGTGTGAAGCTGGTAATAGGCCCAAGCCAGATGGGAGGTATATAGGCCCTAATCCCATGCTGCTCATTAAGTATTACTGTAATCAGGTCTAAATACACATGATTTATGTATGGCCGTATACATGTACATGTAGTGTACACGATGTACTCACACGTACAAAACAGAATAAAAGAACAAGAACAGTTTAGAAGAAAGGTAATGACAAGCAATTTTCTTTAAAATATATGTTTTGACGAAGCGGCAAAATTGCCTAATTGGCGAAATTTACTTATTTTACGTGAAAAAAAGTTTGTTTTCACTTTGATTACACAAACCTTTGATTGAAAAGAAAAATAGTTGTTTAATGTTCTGGTTTTGATTGAATAAATTTTTGATCAAATTAAAAGTTCGTATTAATCTTTTTTTTTTTTTGTGAAAAGAAAAAGTGGTTTGATTTCATTTTGATTATATAAACCTTTGATCGTAAAAGGTAGTTGTTTTTTATCCTTGTTTTGATTAAATAAACTTCCGATCAAATTAAAACTACGTATTCATCCATCAAAATCATTATCATTATTAAAGTTAGAATTTAGCTAGTAATGCAGTTTCACCGATTCGGCGTAACAAACAAGACAATAACGTACACTACTGTAATAAGAAGCGATACATACCATTGTATTTTGATGTTTATTCTGTACTTGGAATTTATTTGAATTCATCTTTTACGACTCTTCTTTGTAATATTTATATTTCGTACTAAAGTGACTCTCTTGACTCTTTTTATAACATTGATCGATTAAATAATCACTCCTTTGTTTGTACTTCGGAACCATAGCCTCATGCCAACTGGCCCACCTCAACACCACCTCTGTGCTTGCCTTTCTCGCTGACCTGTTGAAACTCCTTTCACCTTTTTAATTTCGAAGTATTTAAATATCTGAATAAATCCGGTAAAATATTTTCCACTGATTATAATCAAAATATTGGATATCGCAAGATAATTCGCATTTCAAGACTGACGTATTTCAAGCTAATTCTTGTATAAGTCGGTCAACCCTTAATTTTGGACCAAGAAATAATCAATTTAATTTGCAATTGGTTGATTTGCGAACTGTTATGTTTAATATCATATTAGTTTAATCAATACGTCAAAAAGTGATATCAGTATTTAGATAAATTTGCAATTGTGTTGTACTTAAAAATATCAAAATCATTAGGTGGCTCTACAATTTCTAGTTCATGTTCAACCAGAATGAAACGGTTTTTTTATGCTTTGAAATAAGTAAATAAAATAGAAGACAAGAAAATACGTGAGAGAGAGTACTCTATGATAAAATCTATGATCTCCTTTGACAAATGTTTCAGACAGAAAACATAGCCAATCAAGTAGCATATCATATAAGTAACAGAGCTTCGAGTGTTAATTTGTGTACATGAACAAGTATTTTTAGTCAGTCATCTGACTAAGATTGACCATTATTTTGGACAAGGAAATTTTCAATCTAATTTACAATTATTGACATATAATTAGGTATATCTTAGTATCTATAATAATAGTCTTTTTGTATTGGAACATTAAGTTTTGTTTGCAAGAAACAATTGTACCATACCATTATCGTTAATTGACTTTCCAGCCCCCTCATCCCCAATAAGAAGGCTTGATCCGGGTGACAGCATTATTCACACGTGTCTCGGCACTTCTGCCTAAGATTAAAGTATCAATGCGTTCTGCCTTGGATCAGAGTGTATTATCTGTGCGGTCATTGGAAACTCAGACACATACATCTATTTAGTTGACGATAAGAGAAAGAAAGTTGTATCTATTCCATAATGTTTCGCCTTTCGAACTGATCAAAGTGGCAATATCAAATGAAACAATAAAAAAATGTTCTCTCATCTCAAGTAACAACGTTTCACACAATCATGATGTGTGAGTAGTAAATGCCAAATGTTTCACAATTGCGAAGAAACCATAATGCTCAAACAGATCCATATTTTCAAAAAAACTAAATCAGAGGGAATGAACAAAGATTATATAAAGGTTATGTTTTTGTGCTATTCAATGGTCAATTCTGTCGGATATATCTTATCCACTAATTATATATATATATATATATATATATATATATATATATATATATATATATATGCGTTTTATTACTTTGAAACTTTATTTGAAACGGTTGCCTGTTATTACACAGTGAACGTATCATTTGGCCAAGACAGCCGAAATAAGATAAACAACAGAAGAAAAGGAGGCTACAGCAGGAATCTAAACTGCAACCGATAGGTAGCCGCTTTATTGCAGCATTGCTCACACCATTTAGCTGAATAGCCACAGGTAAGGCCCAAATAACTGCTTTATCTCCAAGTTCCCATTTTTGTTCATTCACTGTCTATATCTACTCTATTTGTTTTTTCAATGCTGACAATTATATCAATAAGAAATAGATATATAATCCGTCAGAAATAATCATGAATGAGATAACGAGAGATCATTTCAAATGAATTTTCAAAGTAATATAACGCATTTAAAACTATTTCTGTCAGACTATATATCCATTTCTTGATTTCTTGATAATAATAATAATAATAATAATAATAATAATAATAATAATACATACATACATACATACATATATACATACATACATACATACATACATCTACTGTAAGCTTATACAATGCTCTTCCATAGGAATAGTGCACTCTGGTGGATGAGGGATTTCTACGTAAATAAATATATCACTCAAATTCGGCCTTACTCGGCCTGCAGGTCTGAAGTGAAGGTATCAATTCTGCCTCGCGGTACTGGATGGGATAATGGAAAGTCTATAACCACACTGAAGAGATGAAATACACCAAAACAGCTGTCTGTGGATCACACACACACACACACACACACACACACATATATATATATATATATATATATATATATATATATATATATATATATATATAATACACATGTTTTATTTATATGGATTAGCAGACTTTTACTTTTATAGAGAATTCTATGTATGCCAGATGCTCCAACTACGTGTCCTTGTGCCAGACTACACAAAATTTAGTCAATATCGTTATTTATTTATAATTCGCCTCATATACAGGTCATCCTACTCTCTCAACCAAACCTAACAACAAATTACGCTCATAAAGCACTAAGATGTATGGCCACTTCGTTCCTGCTATGATCCGATAGAAGGGTCAACCCTATCAACAGCGTCACCTCTCAACAGTTGCAGGTATAAGCATTAACATCGTGTTGATATCGATTATTATATCAAGTGTGAATAGAGCAAAACGGTTTTAATTAATTTCTATATATTGAGCCTGCCTTACCATAAATAATACAAGATCTCGTATGCTTACGAGTTCTTCATGAACTATTAGATACGCGGTGATAAGATATACTCCATACCTCAGCCTTTAAATATATATATATAAGTCACAACCAATAAAAGCACATTTTTAACTTCAGCATAATACATCTATTCTTGATGATGACCAAGGATGGTCGGAAGTACCAGAGAGGACATTTTTAAGAACTTTTTCGAAGAGTTTTTTTCTTTTATAAAATGCTGATCCTGGTTTAAAACTGCGTCAACTGGAAAAGTCAACTGAAAAACTTACAATTTTAGTCTGTTGTATCTAATAATACTTTGAAAGAAAAATGCTGCCTAGATACTCTTTCTCTCTCTCTCTCTCTCTCTCTCTTTCTCTCTCTCTCCCTCTTTCTCTCTCTCTCTCCATATATATATATGTATATATATATAGAGAGAGAGATGAATATAGATATACATAGAGAGAGAGAGTATGACGAGGCAGCGATCCTTTATTCGATATGTATTATGTATAAATAATTGATTAACTCCATCTATTCAATTTTTTAGTTAATTTTCTTATTAGCGCATAAACCTTTCATTAACAGCAATGGAATTGTTTTAAAATATCCCAAAGTTGGTAATTAAAAATAATTCAAAACTTCGGAACATTTTTTTAAAATTCAATTCCGTTAGTGAAAGGTTTGAACGCAAATAAAATAAAATAACTAAGAGATTAAAAAGATAAACTTAATCATTTATATAAATGATGTTTTCACTTTCATTATTATGTATGTATCAAATATCTGCACAGGCAGCCATAGTTGGGTTACTCCTCTGGAGAGACAGCACACCTCTACAGCCAGCTCGGGAATCTGTTCCAGGAATGTGTTCAGGACCTTCAGTCATACGGTTGGGTTACACCTCTGAAGGGGCAGTAAATTTCTATACCCAAGTGGTGCATCTGCTTTCGCTATTTGTCTCAAACCTACTCCTTGATATATGTATGATTATATAATTATAGTTGCTATTTTCTGTTACAGTGAATATATATATATATATATATATATATATATATATATATATATATATATATATATATATATATATATATAAAGATTGACATATAAAGACTTCACGAAACCTAGGGGCATAAAAGTTATGATTGGATGACGTCAATTGGTTAATGTTGTGACTTAAAAAGGTTCTTGAGAATATTGATAGTGTCCATTTTTTTCTGTTAAAGAGCGGGAAAATCATTTGATGTTTTTTTTCTAAGGCGAAGTACTTTAAAGACTCTGTTATTAAAAAGATTTTTTTTCGAAAATTCTTGCAAAAAAAAACCCCGGCCAATCATTTTCATCGACTTTGAAATAATCAAATCCTTTAAGAAAAAAAAAAGAAATAAAATCTCACTTAAAATCTCGTAACAAGCGAGAGATTGCACACAGCAATGGATGCGCATGCGCATGCACGTTATAAATATTCATGAAGGCACCCACGTAGATTTTTAAAACATGCTACTCACATGAGAGCCCTAACTGACACACACGCACGCGTGTGCACACGCACACACATACTCACACATATATGCATCATCTTTATTGGTTTTTTAAATCTTTATTATAGTATTTAACATGCGTGTGTATGTGTGTGTGTATGTGTGTGTGTATGTGTGTGTGTGTGTGAGCATCAGGTACTACCAAAAGGTTCGAAGCACGAAAAGGCCAGAAATGACTTCCAAGAAGAAAGAGAACTGATAGACGTTGTTTCTTCAATTTCATGCTACTTACTTCAGCGGTCGGGAGGTATTCGACCTGTAATATTTGACAAAAATCAACAATCAGATATTTTCTTTAAAAAAAAAAGACTAAATAAAATCAATTTTATTGAGAAATTTGTTTCATATTTTATGTGAAGATGGAAGAAATTTTTCTATCTGACGGCTTTGCTCAGCTGTCTGGAACGTCAAGCCAACGTCGTTAGTCTGAATCCCGTAATGGCCCATAGCAATTACCATTTCTTTGTGAATTCATCTATATAGTGAACAGTGTGACTTTTTCTGTCGGTCCCTCTGTTTCTATTAAGGCGGCAGGGGTTAAAAGACATATAAACAGTTTGTTCTAAATATAATAAAGATGCATTTCGACGGGGGCTAGCCATCTTTTTCAGAGAAAAAATATTTATGGTGCTTCACTAGTCCTTCACTGTCTTCCTTATCTGAGACAAGCCAAACATCCTCAGAGTCAGGAAACATGCTCATAGACCAATCTCATTTCAACCAAATGTTTCCCTCACTTAAAAAGATACGAACTTCCCTCCCGCTCCCACTGAACAACCAAACACAAAAATATTCATGTTTTCTTCTTCAGCATCGAACATATAGAAAGCAATTTTTTTCTCTGCGAACCGCCTCAAATATTTTTTCACAGAAAAAGTTGGCTGGCCTCTGTCGAAATGCATCGAACTACGTCCACAGAAAAATAAAAAAAATGAGATAGAACACCTGTTTCTATCGGATCGCTTTAAATCCACGTTACAAACATATAATAATGAGTAAATGTTTAGATTTTCCCCCATCTAGCTCCATTGATACGCCCCCTATATGTGCAACAAATAGATAGCCAACCAGCCAGCCAGATCCCCTCAAAACAAAAGAAAACTATGGTGACAGTTTTGGGGACAGTTTAGGTTGACGGTTTCCAATTAGGTCTAGATCCAGAAACGCTTTCAATATCTTACACTAAACGGAATCTGTCGGTAAAAAAGGGAATCTTTAGTTTGGGTATCCTGGAATCTGGACAAACGTTACAGTGAGCTATCCACTCTTCTGAATTACGCATTGAAGTCGGTGCAAAACAGCCATGAACCTGAGATGGGAAGTTATTCCAAATCTAACGTATCCTTCAAACCTACCCCTTCAAGAATTCACTTCAAGCAGCACTCTGTGTTATATGCCAGCAGCTACCGATGAGTTAAAGAATGAATAATGATGCGATGAATTTGTATGAAAGAAAAAAGATTTTGTCCAAATAATGGTGGAAACTTTTATGCCAGCCTAACATGATGGAATGCACAAGGTAGCTGAAAGAAAGCATGAAATTATGGAAACCCGGGAAATATACACCGATGGCTGAATTATGATGCCATGAATTCGTATGAATAAGATTTTCTCAAAAGATTCTGCAGAAATTTGCATCAAGCTAGTACAATAAACAGTCGTTTTTATCGGCACCCTCGCAGGTTGTTTTAACTAATTTTCCGTTATAACGTGTGGTTATGAATACGCCAGGCAAATTTTAAAAAAAAAACATGCTGCAAGCTCATTATCTACTCGTTAATTAGCTTGGGGAAAAGTATGATCTCCGACAATAGTCTTGCGAAAATATAACAAGAAAATTAACTCATGTTTAGAATATTACACTATTTTTGACAGCATTTGGCGACATTTGTTTCTCTAATAAAACTATTTGTTTTCAATCGATTTTTTAATTCCCGTTAAAACGCCCGAAACAAAAATAACTAATCATGACATCGAAGATAAAACGAAAAGTATCGTCTAAAATGCAATATAATTTAATGAGAAATGCAAAAGTTATAAATATATATTAAACATTAGTTACTGACACTGAATAATCTGCTTCCTTTTCTTTCTTTTCTTTTTTTTTTTGTTCTTCATCTTGAGAATTGAATTTTAAAAAATGAATAATATGAGGTTGTGTGACGTAAAAAAAAGAAAATAATATTCTTTCACCCACTCTCTACCCTTTTTTTTATTAACGCTGTGAACCAATTCAAATTTGGTCTGGATGAAAATCCCTTTGGCATTCATAGAACTGTTGACTTTGTCGCTGTTAAAATCAAACGTGTCGTTAGAACGCATGTGTCATTATATAGTGCCGTTGGAACACGTACCGTTACAACGAGAGTTAATGGTGTGTACATACATTTTGCTCCAGGTACCTACTGTTTCCTGACTCAAATAATGCTTGGGGTTACCTTTCTTCCTAACCGGTGTCGCCTTCAATTTATACAAGATTCTCCATTGTGAATACATGAGTGCAATTGTTGTGAAGTTTCGGGGACTAAATATTTTTACAAAGAAATGAAACTCTTATCTCTCAGCCCTAGCAACCAACAGCCGTTTGAATTTTTGGGGTGACCCACACCCGGGGACCTTCCGTGAGAAATGCCATCCGGGTACCGGTCCCGTGGCATAGACGTTGGTAAAGATCACCGGAAGCTAAGTGATAAGTGGTGTTATTTATTTAAGAAGATAACTTTGTATACGCTCACCTTTTAGAGTTGATGGCAGCTTGAGATTAATCCAACCCTCCGTGAGTCACGAAGACAGTCTACAGAGAAGTATTTACTGAGGTCAGGTGTGTCTGGCACAGGGTCAAGAGCTTCAGGCACTCAGTGGCGAGAAAGGCACGATTGCGAAATGTCTCTCTTAAATAAACGCCCACAGGTCTGAGTGTTGTACACACACACCCAGTCACCTTTTCTTTCTCTCTCTCTCTCTCTCTCTCTCTCTCTCTCTCTCTCTCTCTCTCTCTCTCTCTCTCTCTCTTTATACACACTCACACACTAGGGAAGGGAGAAGTTTTTTATCTTCAAGTGTAGGGAAAATTTTCCTTTCTTCAAGAATATGTCCATTAATGAAATATATTGACTCTATCGTTTTCCGGTGAGCAGATATAATATGAAATGCTAAAAGGCCCTTGTGCAGGCTTTTGGGCTATTCCTTTTCGGATCCTACCGACTCAAGACCCGAAAAGACGTGGAAAAGTCTCACAGATCTCCGTTCATGGGGCCAAGCCATATATAAACGAGATGCTACTCAGAAGTTTCGGGAAATCAAGGCATGAAATGTCTCCCTAAAAGATAGAATTTTAGACTGTTTATCTCCTGATGTGTTGATCCATTGTCATTATGCAGGATGGACCATAGATTAAAGCATATTCTATTTTTTTTCTGATTATGTTCATTGCAAAGTTTGAATTACAATATAAAATTTGAGGTTGAATTTATTTTCAGAATCAAGGATGGAAAATCATGTCCTTCATATGATGTCCTTCTGTCTCATCACAACAGCGCCCGACCCCAATTTTCTTCTGGTAGGGATACCAGATTGAACTTGTTACCAGAAGCAAGTTAACATCCATTGAATATCTAAAAAAAAAAAGAAAAGAATACTTGATTGAAAATAGGATCAATAACAGAACAAAACTTTGAGTCGTTTCATGGAAAATTCGCTCGAAGAGCAAATCTTTGTAATGAGACAGAAAAGCATCATTCGAAGGACATGATTTTCCATCTTTGATTCAAAAAGTATACATAAACCTTGGATTTTATTTTGCGATTCAAACTTTGTTATAAACAAAAACTGAATAAGATTTATGGAGTCTATAGCCCACTGTATATATACTTGGTTGTATCACAAAATAGGATGATTTACAGTTGTTTTCTGTTCTCATGAAAGAAAAAGGCTTGTTTTATTTGACCAACTGACGAAGAGAAACTGCTGCTGTTAATAGTATTAAAAAGGACCATTCACAGTATGAAAAAAGTGGTACAAATAGACCAATGCCCACCTTCAAAATCCACATTGAATACTCTGACATTTTTCTCACCTGAGATCAGATGGCATCACGCAACCAAGTTATCCACTGAATAAGCCTCGAATTAAGATTTCATAGATTCAAATCACTTAAGTTCGTGCACGAATATTTTATCTGGATTAACTCCCTTGCCGGAAGTCTTTGTCGTCCATTTGTAAGAGCTCTTTAAGAGGATAAGACTGATCGAAGTGAAAACGGCTAAAAAAAATCCGAATTAATAGATCAAAGAGGGAGAGTGAGAGCAAAATAAAAAGGAAAAATGTATATAAAAAAAAATAAAACAATAAATGAATGCACACGAAAAGAAAAAATAGATGGAGAGAGAGATAGTGAGAGTGAGTGTGAGAGAGTGATAATGGGGAGATAATGCAGAGAAAGTGAGAAGGAGAGAAGATTCATAGCTTCGGAAAGGCGAACAACTCATAACTGAATAACCAGTCAATAATATAAATATTTAAGAAAGTATTCATGGATAAAAAAAAACATGTTTGTAACAGTAATCGAAGAGATTATCATTATTATTGTCACTGATGTTGTCAAAGAAGATGAAGAAGAAGAAGAAGAAGAAGAAGAAGAAGAAGAAGAAGAAGAAGAAGAAGAAGAAGAAGAAGAAAGGGGCGGTATTTGTGTGTTTGTAGAAGAGCCAGCGGAAACAGAAAACTCACAATTGTCCCCAAGAATCCAAAGAATCAATCGAGCGTTACTAAAGAAATGCTAAACTATTCACGAGAGCCGTCCACCTCAAAATCCGCTCCAGTGTTATTTTATACATTTATAATTGTCTTGGCTTTAAAAACTGGAAAATCGTTAAGACTTTGTAAGCAACAGTGACGTAACGAATTACGATGATTTGCCTGTTTCGTTCAAAGGTTACAGAAGGGTAAATTTTCAAGGTTTATAATATAATCAAGCATGTGTTTTCGATGCCGGAAAATACTATCTTTCTTTCTCACACACACACACACACACACACACTATATATATATATATATATATATATATATATATATGTGTGTGTGTGTGTGTGTGTGTGATAAGTAATGGATATTTGTATCCAACAACGTAAATAGAGAAAGTCCAGAAACTAGATTTTTGCTCGAACCTAAATATTTACGGAGATGAGCGATACAACGGCAATGATCAGAAAATAATGAAATCCCCCCTGGATAATTGGCTCAGATAATTGTCCCACTTTGGCAATAGCATAGCAACAGTAAAGCCAAATTTAAAGTTCGTGGAAATGCAGTAGTCAACCATGTAAATAATCATCCCCATGGGAAAATTGTCCAGAGGGCAGTTGTCCTACGGGGACAAGTTGTGATGATGCCATTGGAGCGAGGACCCAAGTGAGGTTGAAAAAGCCACACTTATAAGTTTTGGGGAAAACGCTATCGGAAAACCATTACTCATTGGAAGAAGAAACTAATTTTAGCAGTTAATGTCTCCCGTAATAGAGGTCAACACAAAACCATTAAAAAAGGAAAAATAAAAAATTTGTTAACGATCGCAGTGCTGTAGGCACTTCGAGTAAGTATTTTGATAAGTTTAACTTACTGTGTTACAAGGTCACAATGAAAGTGCAATGATACACCAATCTTTAGAAGAGATGGTCTGCCTGTCTAAAAAATCAGGGGTCTCTTTCGTTTGTCCCACCATGAAAATGAACCCCAACCTTGACCCTTCACCTTAATTTTAACCACAGGGGAATCCTAACAAAATAAACTTAACAAATATTCCTACTGGTTTTGCTAGGGACTAAGGAGAAGAGCCGAAAATGTTATGCCGCGTATTGCTAATGTTTTGGGTTTTTTTTCTATTTCGAACTTTTGACATCATTAACCTCTTCTTCGGGCAAGGCTGCAAAAATCAGACAACTTGCCTGGTATGGAATCTGGATGAAAAGATATACAAGACTGACCGTTTGGGAGATAGATTGAAATGCTTTTATCCCCAATATAATATTTTAGTCCCCACCAGTCCCAAGGCAAAAACAATGTACTAGGACCCCCAAACTCCTTTCTATTAAATTAATTTTCAGCTGAGAAATTTGCTACATTCTGTTGCAGGAAAATTCGGTTTAGCAAAGGTTCTCTGTATCAGCTATCTAATGATATAAACCTTAAATCTTTTACCAATTCTTCTTTTTAATTCGATATGAGGAGGCCCTGAAATCGCATCCCCGGGCAATTGCCATGTGAGCGATGTCAAGAAAACCGCATTGCTCATGTAATTTATTTAATCTCAAAGCCACAATTTGCTGACTGTATGTGTTGCTAATTTAGCTCTCTTCACGCTAAATTTGGTGCATTTCTTGTTTTGGCAACCTAAAAATTGTTAAATAAGTGCAGGCGTTGTACAGCATTTTGGCCATATTTGGCCATTTTTTTAAACAATTGTAGGATATTTTTTCTTTGGCCATTTTTGGCTATTTGGGGCTATTTTCTTTTTTTTAAATTTAGCACTTTTTAGCGTTCTTTGGCAGTGAAACTGGCGCGAAAATATTTTTTGAGTTGGCAACACCGCTGATTATGATACTGCGACAAGCGTTCTCGACTTCATTCTGCTGATTGATTCAATGTGACCTGATTTTCCAAAACAATAATTTTATTTAGCAGCTGTTATCGCGTCTGCTCCGGTGGCACAATCGGTTAGCGCGCCGTACTTATAGACAGTACCTTCCCTGTAATATACTTGCAGTGTGAGGAATGCGGAGGTTGTGAGTTCGAGCCTCACCCGGAGCATACCGTTTTTTTCCTTTTTTCCCCCGCTTTGTTCCTCAATTATTTACTTTTCGACCCATCGGGAGTGTGTGATAGGATATTTTGTGAGAAACTTATTTGACCTGAGACTTCTGACTCAGGTAATTCATTGGTTAGCAATTTGAGCAATTTGTAGGTGGCGATTGAAGTAGCGAAACCAATGATTGTCCCGGAACCGCTGAAGAGATATCTTGTCGACATTATGTCACACATTAACATTGCTCGTATAGAAGAATCTGGGGTGGATACTCTTCACTAAATTAAAAACAAAATTCTTCCTGGGAGCAAAATGAGTTAGACAAACCTAAAACCTCTGCGGTTAATACGCCTAATTAATAAGTCCTTCATAAGGAAACTTACCCTGCATCTTCAAAGCTGAATATCGCATTCTTTGATAGCCCATTGGTAGAGTGCTATGAAAAGAACTGTAGGAACACTGACCCGAATGCAACTGGATTTTTTTTGTGCGTTCTCTAACATGGCGAATTCTAATTGTTTCAATACATATATAGTTTAAGAAGCTTTACTACTTTGAGCACTAAACACATTGAAAAACTCTATCAAATTTTTTGGGGGGTAACTTCAGTCACTTATTTCCCAATATCTGTCAATGCAATATATGCTTTTTTCTTCACTCTTTTTTTTTTTTAATTTCATGTTTTACATATACTTTGTTATTATGGTACAAAGTGTAAATTTTCTCTTGTTGGGGTCATCACTTACGTTGTCAATGCCAAATGGTACATTCACCATGTGATAATGTGCAATATCATTCCGTCGGATCATATATCCATTTTTTATAATATATATATATATATATATATATATATATATATATATATATATATATATATATATTCAATACATCGTTTTGGTTAATTTGTGTGTGGAAAAGACTAACAAGATGATAATTTTAGCAGTATCATTGCCCCCTCTCCCAAGCAAAGAAAGGGAATGCTGTTCCCGTGAATTCTCATAGCACTACGCCAATGTGTAAGCCTGCATCAAATTACAGGGAAAGCGCTTCGATACTTTCTAGAATTTAATTATACCAGTGAGAGGTGCGTCTTGGAAGCTGGAAGATAAAAGTTTTGTTGACCGCAGTCGAAGAGCCAACATTCAGTTGGTTTTTAAAGGATTTTATTAGATACACTAGAGTGCTTTCCGTCATATGACGATGTTTCAGTGTTAGGAATATACTTTTGACATAGTGGGTTATATCTGGTTTTGTCATTTTTGCTCATCCATACTCCAGCTACTCAATGAGATTCTCGTATATTTAAGTGGGCTTTCATCACCTAAGGGTGAGGAAATCTGATTCAATATCCACTTGGCCCTTGAACTTAGTTAATCGTTAACAGGCACTCGATGTAAACAAATGTATTTTTCAACATGTGTCTATGCGAAGAAAGATTTTTTTTTTCAAAACCCATTTAGGTAATAATTTAGTCAACTGATTTTCGTCGAATTCTATATCTGTGTAACGGCTAATTTATTTTTGGTATTTTAAATTTTTTTTCATAACAGTTTTGAATTTTCTGTCATCATCAGTCTTCAATCGTCCGTCGTTGGACATGGATCTTCCCCAGGATTCGCCATATCTCACTATCGTGGGCATCGAGGAGCCAGTACTTTCTGAATTCATCTAGTTCGCCTCCCCATCTTTTATTCCTCCGGTCTTGGTTTCACATATGATCTATGGGCATCCAGCAGACTTCAATCATGGCATAATCAAAGTTAATTTTGAATGACCAAAATCAACATTATCAGTCTAAAACCTTCTTTAAGTGAGCAAAAGTAATATTTTTTTACAACTAATCACACGCTATTTTCTTGCGATGAAGACAAAATTAAAAATAACTTCTAGATTATTGCAACAAGTTTTAAACATTTTCGATAAAGAAGTCCCTGATCGTAACTATTGATATTTTCGAACCTACCTTATTGAGATGAGCAACACAAAGTTTAGACCATTTATGGGGATATATTTTGGAGTTACAAATGCAAAGTATAAAAAATGCAACTGGTCTTAAACTCTCAGGTATAAACAAACACATAATGTGACTCGTTTTGTGCTCAACAATATCAACAGAGACTGGATTTTATATAGAGATTTGTAAGTGTGTCAACATTTCTTTTGACTGTGTGTTCGTAAGACTCTTTTTATTTTCCGGAGGCAAGTCGTTGCAAATGATGTGAGGATTTTTGCATACGAGGCTCAAGTATTGTCTTGTTTTATCGTGCGCCCCCGCAGATCGCATATATCAATAGAGATAAGGCACGAGTAAGATACGGTGGAGAAAGTAAAAGATCCGTTGAATTCAGCTCTTCCCCACGTCGGCCCAACATCATTCACCCGTCCTCCTAAATATCCACCGACATAGCTATCTTCCGACCTAATGGGTTGGTTATGTGTACCTGGAATGTCGGTAGCTACAGTAGCGGAGCCAGGTCAAAAATGTTGTCTATGAGCGTGTGTGAGGAGACCAAGCAAATAAAAAAAAAGCTGTCAGGAGGGTGATAATATAATCTTGTCTAAGTAGTGTCGCCAACTCAGAAAGAAATTTCGCGCTAAACCAACCTCGTTCGAAGATATGTCAAAAACGCCAAAATTTACGATTACATAGTCATTTTATAACGATTTAAATGGCTCAGAATGACAAGATTAGTCCCACAATGGTTTACAATGACTAAGAGTGAGCATAAATTGCTAAAGAAATATATTTAGCATGAAAAGCGCTGAATTTAGTGTGAACAGTGCTAAATTGGCAACACTGGTTTGTATCTAAGTTGTGTCAAAATGTAACCTTCTGGTGAGAGGTCACGATTTTAAGAAAATATTAATATTCATTCCAGTCCTCCTACAAAACTAGCCTCACCCGAACTCCACCACATATTTTTCTCTTTTTGCACAAATAAAGAGGGTCAGTTTTACAGAATTTGGTACGGGGTGGGGGGCTCTGCCCCGATTCCCCTGGTTCTATATTTTCATATAGCCTGACACACTGCACTTTTTTTTTACAATACCCGGTGTACACCTAGATTGATACCTTTTCCCAAGGAAGGTAAAAATTAGAACAAGCAAATCAAAGAATCGAGTAAGCAAATCAAAAACTTCGGCATGCAAATTAAAGGCTGCTACGAGCAAATCAAAAACTACGGCATGCAAATTAAAGGCTGCTACAAGCAAATCAAAAACTACGGTACGCAAATTAAACTGTGCAGTAAGAAAAACAAATACTTAGGCAAGGGATTTTTTTTTAAAGCAGCGAGCAAATTTTAAAAAAAAACACGAGCAAGCAAAAAAACAATTAAGCCAACATATTAAAAACAACCACCAGAAAACTGAATCGATGAATAGGAATCATCAAATGATTACATTTACAGCTCTGATCGCTGCGAATGTTTGCTGTTCGAGATATTTACTAAATTGCTTAACTTGGTTTTTAATTTGCTTGTAGTAGTTCTAAATTTGCATGCTGCAGATTTTTCATCTGTTTACTCAATTATTTTTAAATTTGGTTGCTTCGTTTTGTAACTTGTAATAGGAGCCCTGTCATACGAGATGAAATATTCACCCTAGGGAGGCCGGGATATGCTTTGGTCGGGACGTGGTGATAAAACGAAAAAGGGTGAACATAGTCTGAACCACTCGTAGAATAATGGTATTCTCTTATGAGTATTCCATAAAATGGATTTCAAATGGTATCTCCGATCAATGCAAGTTATGATAATCCACACATATAATAATTTGCAATGTGCAGATATCTTCAGCCACACTAAGGGGCGCTACTGACGTTGTAAAATAAAATTCTATTCGTGTTCTAATGACGTTATCAAAATGATGAATTTAAAGGATAATCTTTTCAAAAATAGGAAAAGTAATAAGAAGAAAACGATTCGTGGTCAACCGCAAACTATTCTCCAAGCTCACTGTAATGCAAATCTTCATTATCTACGTATATAAAATGCAATGTTTGCTGTCATTTTTTATTGGTAATAATTATGATATACCTCTGACCCACTGATCATGTTCATCTAATTTTTTTAAAGCATCAGAATGGTAAGACATTTGGAAAATAAACAAATATCGAACTCGCCATCACAGTTAATAATTGAACGAGCGTCAAAATTTGAATTAAAAAAAGTATTCCATAGGTGAAATATGGTCTGAGTAAATTCTATGATGTTATTACTAAACGTGTCAGGATAAACCCCTTCCTTTTAAAATGTGTTTGCTGGAGTACTGATGCCAATTTTCAGGTCCGTCGACAAAACGGTATGACCAGGACTTAACAATGTAGAATCTAGGTGGCCGTTTTATAGACATTTGCAATCCGGGTAGTCATGTGATAACCAACCGAGATTTGACTGCGTATAAGTAAGGATTACCAATATTTTTCAAAGCTTAGCTTGTATTCTTCTTTTTTTTTTCAAATGGTAGGGCAATCAGCGAAGACCTGAGTGAACAATGTATAGGATGAGCTTGTTAACTATCACTCTACTTTGGCTTCTTGAAAGAGTTATAGCGGGTGTGATCGTTGCGTATTCCCCGTCGTCATGTGCCTCACCCTTCACCCGATTTGTAGTGGCAGGTTTTATTCAATTACATCTCGTCAAGTCACACCCCGTTGAGTCTTTCTGCTCCGGAAGCACCTTAATAACTTGCTCCGATGAAACAGTCGTCTTACCTTTTGCTTCTTAGTGAATCAAAAAGGATTGACACATTTGTTACCGCCATCTCTGTGGCATGTAATCCTTGCCCGTCCACCCGTCCGACTCTGGGTATATTATACTGGGATATAATAAGGTAAACAAAAAACACGGGGTATGGGGAAGTTTACGGCAACAACAAAAAACAAAAAGAAACAGAAATAAAAGTTCTTATATCGTTGACATCTATGATAGATGAGAACGTCATCACTGAACATTCAACCGACTATGACCATTTGGATGTCTATTTATCGGATCCCTGCAGTCGTTAAAATTAGTTGACAATAGACTTAGTCACATGTAATCGCCCCTGTTTAAAAAATCTTTAATTAGACAACTCAATCTCACAGGCCGCCCACTTAGCGATTGAATGTGTGAACGATAAAAAGAGAAGAAATTTTGAGGAGGATATTAGATAATTCGAAATATGCCACATCTTAACGGGACCTTTTATTTAAATGTGCTATACAATCTTCCTTTCTGCATACATATATATGTATACACATATGTTTATGAGAGTGACAATTGGAAGGTGAAGAGAAAGAAAGACAAAAACGTGTCACATTTCGAAAATCTTTATTATCACATGGATATGTTTCGATGCATTTTAACAGTTGCCAACCATCTTTTACAGAGAAGCTTGCAGCAGTGTAGAGAAAATTGTATGCTGTTCCCAATTGTCACTTTCGTCAACATTCTGTCGGATCACCACACATGTATACATATTCAAGAAAGCTTTACAGCTTTAAAGACTGATTATATACATTCTTTTAACTTTTTTTCAAAAAGATTGTTATTTCAATCAATAATCTCCCAATATTTGTTTATGCTATTTGTGTAGCCTTTTTTCAGGGTTTTTATATGTTTCATAAAAAGCAGATACTATCGTGCGATGCGTGTGAATTTTTCTTGTTGGGATAATCAGTTGTTTAATGCGTAACCCTTTCGGGGATTTAAAAAACAAAACATTTATATTAACATGGCTCCCCAGGAGTGTTTATCTAACACCATCTCCCTTTATGCTATGATTTTGATGTATAGCTTCATTTTATTATTTTAGGTCAGTGTCATCATACATGAAATTTGTTATTTTATATAGAGTATCATCATAGTCTATTGTATATACGTATTCATTAAAACTACACACCATTTGATTTTTTGGAACAAAGGGCTTACTTACGTAGGTTATTCAAAAAACGTATCTGACGACGAGGGATCAATAAGTATAACATACGTGACTTGTTGTCCATGCCAATACAATATATAAATATATATATATATATATATATATATATATATATATATATATATATATATATATATATACATATATATATATATATATGTATATATATATATATATATATATATATATATGTGTGTGTGTGTGTGTGTGTGTATATATATATATATATATATATATATATATATAACCAGCTTCACTAGTATTACTGTGATGTGGGTTCGATTGCTATTTATTGACCCTCACGGCAAAGCAGAAAATTTACGCATCAACGGCCGTTTATTGCATGTAATTGGAAATGACAAGTTATACATCCATAGAAATGTGTTATATATCGGAGGTAAATAAATATACCATCAAACGTCTAAGTAGATGCTTAGGTAAGACAAGTTACGAAGAACATAGCCATACTCTGTAATCTTCAGTTTTAATAAATAAGAATAGTTAACTCAACAATTTTTTGACTATTGTATTTTCGTATGGAGGTGAACCAGGAGTAGTTGCTCCTTTTATCCTCTTATAAATCCGGCCCTGTAAGGGACACTCAGCCAGGCTTGAACTCACTAATCTAATAATGGTATCAGAGACTACCGAGGCAACCCATTCGTAATTATATACACCTATATATATATATATATATATATATATATATATATATATATATATGTGTGTGTGTGTGTGTGTGTGTGTGTGTTTGTGCGATGATATTTGTGACACTCAGTTTGAAACCCTTGTAACTGTTCTTTCTCGGTGAACCTTTTCATTTACCCCACTTCTTGCATGCACGGCTGATTCTCTCCACCCCTGTTCTCACCGCCACCGCCACCAGCAAGTCTAATCGCTCGCCCTTTGAAGTGTCAAAACAAGAAAACGACCCTCGGCCTACACAGACGAATTCACTAATCAGATCCCTTTGGAGACTGGCAGAGCAGAGTCAGTACCAGGAGGTGCAGGTGGCCCAACGGTCCAAACTCTGTGAATCCTTAGGAAAGGCAGATTGTGCTCTTTAGCCTAGCTTACCAACTAGTCTAGGAGACAGGCAATTTTGAATTCAAATCGGGAAAGTCCAAACCTGTCGTCTTGCTCTGATCGAACTGAGTCAGGAACGTCTTCTCGAAATATACAATTGACGTGGCTCTAGGGAAGTTTCACCGGGACTAGCAAGTTAAAAGTTGATTATGATAAATTGCTCAAGAAAGATAAATGAGAATGAAAAACAGTCGGTCAGAATAACACGACCACTATTTCCATTGTCCCGAACATGCCAATTCAAAATTGGTGATTTTGAAGAAAAAGTAAAATGCCATCAATTTCCCGAAACCGAATTGTTGAGCCCAGAAATTATCTTATAGCCATGAGCGTTGTCCCCATCCCGGATCAGGCCTTTCAACTCAGTTTGAAAGTTGGAACCTTACTGTCATAACGAATAATGGTGCTGTAAAATTGTTTTATATAACCCTAACTTATGCATCTATCTAAAAAAAAAAAAAAAAAACAGTATTATAGCTCAAATTACGCCCCCATGGAGTAATACTCCCACATGGAGCTATACCCCCTCAGTACATTATCTAAAAACTTTGACCTGATAAACATTAAGATCAAGTAGCATAGAGGTAATCTTATATGAAAAAAAACATTGTTTCCCATTAGATAATATCTTATCATTTTTGAACTTGTAAATTTGATAATAATTTTTTTACAGCATATGTTTGGAACTTCAGTGCGACCTACGTGTGCTCACACAATGAAATAACATATAAAAGAAACTGACATTGATATTTGAAACAGAGTTTAAAAAAAAAACTATACCTTATGATTCACCAAGTGGGAATCGCTTTCACTTATTTCTCGACTTTGTCGACATAGAATGAAAAATCGCCTTTTTTTTTCTTAAAGAAAAATCCATTTGTGAGAGACGGTACACAGCCTCTCTCAGCTCAAGCGTTAAGAAAGACAGCTTAAAATTATCCTTCACTTTCCCAATCGTTCGGCTCCATATTTGTTATTGTTTTACGGTCACCAGTTGTATTAGCAGTAGTAATACTGTTTTGATTTATTTATTTTTTATTACTGAGTTGTCATATCTTCATGCTTTGAGAGCAGCGAAGCGGTTATAGACGAAAATGTTTGTAAATCGACTATGAAATTTAATGTAATGCTTTCTTTGTAAATACTACAATGAAAATTCTATGACACGAAAAACTATCAGGAGGGTGGTAATATTATCTTGATTTATTTGTCTATTAGCTGAAGAACCGCTGTCACATCATTATGAATTTTTGACAAGAAGTGTTTACTTCATCTCAATTTTAGTTGCTTTTCATCGCAACTACTCAGGCCGTCAGTCTATGATAGTGAGTAAGGATTGAGAAGAGAGAGAAAATGGACGATTGTGCAAAACGGTAGTGGAAAGGAGCGACATACATTTGCGAGTGAGAGAGAGAGAAAGAGCCAAAGCAAAAGAGACTGAATGTGTGTTCGCAAAAATAGTCTGAGACATCACGATGATGATGATGATGATGAGTAATGATAGATTTCGTCAGTTTCTCCACCTACTCGGACCGTGGTTTAATCCTCCCAACAAGCAAGAGATTTAGGCACTATAAATGAATAAAAGTCAAGGCTGCAGGCGTCGGCAGCTGAAGTCGGCAACGAAATGATTTGACGTCTCAAGAAGAGTTACAATCTTCTTGGCTAGTCCAAGCTTTTTCTTGAATTCTATTTTGCTTAGAGTTGGGGTAATTTATAACTTACTTATAATCCCTTTTCTTTTTTTATCAAGTTACCATTATCTTGAACACGTCTGTTTTTTGTTTGTTTGTTTTCTTCTTTCCAGTTGTTTTTCCTGAATTGGCTTTAGCCATAGTGTTAAAGCCCAGTCGTCGTAGCGTTTTGTTCGTCTATATTTCATTGAGCTCCTGCCCTGCATCTTAGAGATGTGGGATTCGGAAGCGGGGCTGGCGAGGGCTGGCCCTTCAAAATCGGTGCGCATGCAGTGTTGAGGTGGGAAATTCTATAAATAATACAGACTAGCTGTTCGTAGCTTTAAAAAGTGATGTGGTCAAGATAATGAGTAGTGCTCTGTGATTCACAAAGAACATTGCTAACAGACGGAGGCCCAACTCTACATAAAGGAAAATAAGTCTCTGTTAATTAAAAATAGAACTTTATTGATCACCTAGCTGAAGAAAATGCTTTTAAAAAATTCCTGTGCTCTCAAGAATCCAAGACGCTCATTTTGTTTTCGTAAGTCGTTCTATTTGGGTACGAAGTGAGAATCGAATTCGCTGCACCTGACTTTTTAAGGTGATTTCTTTTTTAACCAGGGGTTATCAAGCAAGGAGGTGTGTACACACCAAGAGTGGACCACGCGCCAAGATCTGATTGTTTACGATTACGAGATATAAAATGTCTTCTCAGCGAGTTTTCAAATGGCACCCCACGAGCAAATATAAACCTTTTAAATTCCTTCTATTGCTCATGAGAGGAACACTAGGTTCATCCACAAGTCAACACGAATCAGGTACGATGAGGGTGACTGGAGCTGCAAAGCACGCACGAACTGCGTTTGTCATCCCTTGAGCATCATTTGTCATCATTTATTCTTGTTATGTGTCCATCCCATCTCCATTTTGTCGCTTGATCACTTCTATGGTATTATTTACTTTAGCCCTCTCTCGGATCCAAGTTGATCTGAGTTATAATTATATGTGTCACATAAAAAATAGATAGGAATAGACTGACCTATGTGATATCTATAAAGATAATTCATCTGGAAACATATTTCGTTTGGTAGCGGAATTAACCGAGTAACAAATCAAACAGACGATTACGCTTATGTATAAAGAAAATGAGTGTTGAGTTGGACTCGAACCAACGTCCACCAGGAAGCAGTCTTAACACGATTCTGCTTTACCGACTGAACTAACGGTGAGTGTACTCAAACCAGCTATAATCTCTACTTTCGTTTATCTGTCAGTCTGTCTGTTTGTCCACGTAGTATCTCCGGAAGTTCTCGTTGAATTTCATTGACATTTCATGGAAGTGCCGACCATGCGCTATGGAGGACTTGATTATATTTTTGGTGGGCCAAGGATTTTTTGTTTATAATAAGAATTATTATTATTATTATTATTATTATTATTATTATTATTATTATTATTATTATTATTATGAGCATTTTCATACCAGTTGCCTAGTGGTCACTGATGGAGACTGAGTGACAGCAAGTCTCCTCAAGTCTCAAGTCCTCTTCTTCACTCTCTCACAGTCCAGCAGTGCTGTGGTTGACAGTTTCACACCAGTTGCCCAGTGGTTATCGCTGAAGGCCAAGTGATAGTAGGTCTCCTCGGGTCTCCAGCCTTCTTCTCATATCTTCCCTACCAATCACAGCAGCGCTCTGGTTTGTACCCCTTCCACCATTTTTGTATCCACACCCTTTGGGGCCATTGCTAACAGCTGAGGGTCGTAGATCTTATATTTCTATCACTCTCCTCGGTATCGGTGCAGTCCTCCACAATTATTATTATTATTATTATTATTATTATTATTATTATTATTATTATTATTATTATTATTATTATTATTATCATTATTATTTGGGTAAGGATATGCAGATAACAATAAGGATATAGTTCAATTTCAAGGGAAGTAACTTATTCAAATTTTGAGTTGTTTCTATTCTTTTTTTCAAATGAACCACTGCATCCATCAAGGATGATGAAGGGTCCACTTCTTTTCATGTGCGCGTGCGTTTATGTGCTTGTATGTCTTGCTGTACCGTTTGTCTATAGACTTGAAAATTGGCATCAGTACTCCACTAGACCCCTTCAAAAAGATTTTATTTTTAAAACAATAATTTTTTTATGTTTGAGGGGGTCTCATTCCGACGGGTTTATCAATAACATCTAGATTCTCCAAAATCTAAATCTTTTTAGATGTTCTTCTACACTATTTTAGATTTTTTCCTTTGGAAGACGTCAGGGATATCGAAAATAGAATTTATTCTGTCCATATTCATTCATCAATTTTGATGCAACGGTTGTTCGATTGCGAGGCTAGTTGGTTTTGTTTTGTTTTTTGTTTGTTTGTTTTGTTTTGTATTTTTTTTTTCATTCAATTATCAGTGAGAAGAGGTATGGATTGTCTGAGTGTTTGCTAGTTATTAATAAAACGCTTTCGTACACCCGATGATTCAATACTTCTGTCTTCGTCCTAAACAAAACATTTGTCTAAATTGATTGATACTTATAAACTCTTATCTGTTCATTTATTTACGTAGGATTATATGTTCACCTTTCAAGTCCTTATGAAGCGAATGTCTTCACTAAAAGTCAATCCACTGACATCATTTGCCTTTTGTTCTTGGTTACCATAAGAATTGAATACCGATAAAAGACATTCATAGATAGGCAGAGATATGAAAAGACTGAATTCAATATATATATATATATATATATATATATATATATATATATATATATATATATATATATATATATATATATATATATAAGGAGAGAGAGAGAGAGAATTAAACAGACTGAGATAGATAGATAGATAGATAGATACGAACAGAATGGGATAGATAGATAGATAGATAGATATGAACAGAATGGGAGAAATATGAACATTAATAGAGAGCTATGAACAGACTGGCATAGATAGATATAGATAATCTGACGTATATGCCTCTAGCTAAATTGGGGTAAGAAGAGATCGTGATAGCTAAATACCTAGATATTAATATATCGAATAAAAAATACCTGCGTGCCTCAGTAAAATTGGTGACAGCAGGGAATGCATTAGTCTCAAACCTTTTTACTGTAATAGGGAGGCGCTGTCCAAAGGGGAAATCCCCGGTTCTCCACAGTTATTTCCGTTCGCTTCGTGAAGTACCGACAGGGACAGAAGGGGGAAGTAGTAATGTTATTAATGATTTGCTCTTTGAATGGAAGGCAGGTCAACCCATGCAGTCTTTGTAATTTCGGCGATCAAATGCCATTTTTCACTGGTAGGCTACTTTCGTCTTTAATTGCGACCCCGGATTGCCTTACACCCAGCTCTTTAACCCCCAAGGCCAACACCCGATATCCAACGGGGTGGAAGCTGTCGTTCGTTCTTCTGTTCGCCAGACCGCCCAGAGCGGCCATTTCTGCCGAATGATATCTTGGTGGAAAGTCTTTACAATTGGCATTAGATCGTCTAGAGAGGGAGAAAGAGAAGGGGAGGGGAAAGAGATGGAGACAAGGAGAGAGAGAGAGAGAGAAGAGAGAGAGCAGGGGAGAGAAGCGAATCCAAAAACATTTATCAAAATACGGAAATTGGAAGGTACTAAGTGTTCGTTTAGTTAGATACACTCATAATTCATGCATTAATTGAGGTAAGCGAACGCAGGCATACCTTTCACAACTTTTCCATTGATCTATCTACCTGTAAAATACTAAAAGTTACATTTCGTTTTTTTTTATGCGTGAGCTCCAAGTAGCTGAAACGGTGCACTGCAGCCAGAGGTATTGAATCAAGGTACTCATAAGTTTGTACAAACTTATCTATATTCATGATTAAGTTGATTACCATATGAAGACGTAGTAAAAATAGAATTTCGTGTTTCTGATGCCATTGCAAAAAAAATCATGAATTTAGAGAAAAATAAAAGCATGAAGTCATACAACATGGAAAGAAATTGAAATGAAAAAAAATCAGTTTTGGTCAACAGAATACTGTCCTCCAAGCTCAAGGCAATGTGTATGCAATATGTGTCAATATATTTCATACTTTTTTTAATATTTTGACAATAAGTGTAAACTAATATATATATATATATATATATATATATATATATATATATGTGTGTGTGTGTGTGTGTGTGTGTGTATGTGTGTGTGTGTGAGTGTGTGTTTGTATTATGGTTGTAAAGGAATCGGAAAGAATGTCTATAAAAATGGCAATAGGACGATGGAAAGAAAAACTCAAGAGATTGGTGTTATATCTTAATTTTTTCATTATTCCGTGGGCATATTTCGATGCATTTTGATGGGAGCCAGCCATCTTTTTCAGTAGAAATATTTGCAGCGGTTCGCAGAAAATCTTGCTGTTTACATGCTTTGATGCTGAGGATAAAAATGGGGATATTTCTGCGTTATTTTTTTTTAGGAGTTGGAGAGGAGGTTTTCTGTGTAAATGAGGGTGACACTTGGTTTGAAAAGGGATTGGTCTATGAGAAGCGAGGTCAGGAGGTGTATATTTCCTGTTTCTATGAGTGTTTGGCTTATCTTGAATGAGAAAGGCAGTGAAAGGCTAGAATGGTTATTTTCCAGGGAATGGTGGATTTTGATATTTTCATTACAGGGTATAATTGCTGCAAATATTTTCCCCGAAGAGGATGGCTGGCTCGCGTCGAAATGCATTGAAACATGCCCACGAATGATGATTTTCTTTTAGATGTAACACCTATGTCTTGAGTTTTTTCTTCACCTTCCAATTATCATTTTCATATATATATATATATATATATATATATACATATATATATATATATATATATATATATATATATATATATATATACGACAAGTTTTAGTACTGTTAAGGTATGACTATACAAATTAATGCAACTAAGGAAAAAACTCATCAACTTATCTTCACCCATTTGTGCTGTAACCTTGAGTGTAAACAAGGCTCCTGTTGTGTTTGTGTTCTAGCAGGACTCAAATGCATTAACCTCTGCAACTGTGAAGACTGTCCAAATGTATCATCTTACTTATTGTATTTGGAGATGAAACACTGACACCAGTGATAGTTGGGCATTAATCATAATCATCGCTAATTGAAAAAAAAACAATGTACAAAAATCTAAGCAACCTCAGATTTGTTGACGAAACCGTCCTTTCTGTTGAGAACCTACATGACCTCCACTAATGCTAGACGAACTGAAAGAAGAAAGCAAGAAAGTTGATCCCCACTTTAACTTCATTGAAATAAATGTCATGTACAACAAACATGTTTGAAAAGTAGACCATTACATCTACCTAGGACAACGAATCTCCATGAAATCCTCAAAAGGAGAAAAAATCAATAGTAGAATCCCTTTAGGATGGCAACCTTAAAGAACAGGAAATACCATTAGTCCTGAAGAGAATATACAACCAATGCATCCTCTTGATATTCATTTATGGAGCTGAAACATGGAACCTGCCTAAGAGACTGACCCTCAAAGTGACAACCACGCAGTGTGCACATGAAAGAATCATGATCGACTCCACATGGAGAGATCATAAGATAGCACAATGTATAAGGAAGAAAACAGGAGTCTGAAATATCAAAGAAACCATTTGAAAACGCAAATCGCAGTGGGTTGGTCATGTAGCAAGAATATAAAACAACAGCTTGATATCACGACACACAATGTGGATCCCCAAAAATCACATACGAAACCAAGACCAGCAGGATATAAGAGGGTGAGACGAATTATACAAGGCCAGAAAGTATCTGACCTACCACACCCATTATAGAGATAGATGTCAGGTGAATCTTGGGGAAAGTTTGTTTATTTCCAACGACAGAAAAAGCTGCTGCTGCTACTGCTGCAGATGATGATGATGATGATGATCCTCAATCATTTCAAACCAACGTTTTTTTTCTGTTTACTCTGCCCTGTTACATGACAACCTATATATAGACCCACCGAATTGAAGTACTTGTTCTGCTCAATAATTGTCAGTATGTCAATAATATCATTAGTCTTACTGAAAGTAGTATCTTACAGAGGTAAATATAGCGTTCCTGCGAAAAAAATGACAAAAAAGCCTCCAGGGTGTTCAGTAAAGTGTTAGCATGTTGTCCTAATACGATGATTTAGCCTTCTTAGAGACTTGTTTGTGTTTTCCTATCATAGAAATTCAAGGAAAAAAGTGGAATACATACATAATTGTCGGGTAGAAAAGAACGACACGTCGGTATAGGATTTTGAAGCAGTCTCTGACTCATTGAAAGAAAAGGGTTCAAAATGCATGTTTGAATACCCTTTAAATGAATACAAATCCAAAATTCTATTGATAGACATCCGTACCTTTCAATTGAGACAGGTTTCATTTTGTTCTACCACTAAGAGGGATAGAAGGCTCTTTTTGAAGACTGGTCGCTACACTATTGTGTTAGAAGACTTTGGTTCTGATTAGTGCCTGTTAGTACGATTACGGTATTGCTGTTTACATTAATTCACTTAAGTATAAGCTGAAAAAAAAACACATTAGATTATTATAAGACCTTGACAGGGTGGTTTTGGAAGGAATTTACCGCACTATTCAAGGTATACGTATTCAGGAAGAAATTGGTGTATACTTCGTGCGATTGTAAGCTCACTAGTCGGAAGTACAAAGTTCGGTTCTTACTGGGGGTGCCATTACTCAAATATCGGGCAACATACACACACGCACGCAGTGCCAACAAAAACGAGAGGGGAGGATGGAGATCAAGAGAGAGAGAGAGAAGGGAGAGAAAGATAAAAAAGAGAGAATAATAGAAAGAGTGGAGAGGCATACTTGGAGAGAGACGGAGATAAGCAAGGAGAGTGAGAGAGGGAGGGAGGGACAGGGAGTGGTTGTGGTGGGAGTCGTGCAAGGGATTTTAAATGGAATCGTTCCGTTTCTCAAATCATGACAAAATGAGTTACCGGCAATAAAAATCTAGAACAAAGACAAGAATTGCTTTTGGTGCCAATAAATTGAAAGGCGTGACGTGTGGCCTGCAGTTATGGCATGTCAGGTTGGAAGCCATTGATAGGAAAAAAGACAGCCAAAACCAATTGCGAAAAAAACAGAACGAAAACATTAAATGTTTTTCACATTAAGCTTTCATGACATGGCGCTTATTCTGGATTGATGGGATTTTACGATTCTTTCTCTCTATATATGTTTATCCTTATATATATATATATATATATATATATATATATATATATATATATATATATATATATATGTTAACAGGTATTAGTGAATAATTGATTCGCATAACATGAATGAAATAAACTGACTAAAACAAAAAATGTATGTATGTAAGATCTTTAGTCAAGATTTATGAAATAACATTTCAAATGCTTCAAGACTGAAAAACTTTCTACATTAATGGAAGAATTTCTTTTCAGCAACATCTTTAGTGCGTAATTACTTACAGCAACATCTTTAGTGCGTAATAATTGCGGATATAATTTCGACAGTTGGCTCTGTACGATTCAAATATGAATAAATAATAGATAATCGTTTATAGACTCGGTTTGCTGGTTGTCTTTTTTTTCCAAGCCAAGTGCTTCTGTTTTCGATAGTTTTCGTGATATGGAGAAGTTCGGTGACGAATACATTTGATAAGAGTGGCTTCGCCAACAGCTCAGTAGCAATGAAAAAAAAATAGTTATCTTTTTATATTGAACAAATTACTCCCTGTGCAAATATATCAATCAAATTACTTCCCATGCAATTTTTTCCAAAACTATTCGTGTGAAATGAACATAGATACCGAAGTAGACCACGTTTCACACATTACATTGCACTCGTTTAAATTACGAATGCAACAGGGTCAACCCTAGGCACTGGCAACACAAACAGTTGCACAAGTGTTAAGGGGCGCCGATCGAACGTCTGAGACCTTAGGACCTTTCCAATACAAATGGAAAAAATGAAATTTCAAACAATATGAAAACAGTAAAAACAAGAAAAATTCCCCGATGAGAAATCAGATTTTTCAGGAATATCTGACGGTTAGATACTTTCAAAATCATGGAAGTTCAGTTTCCCTGGGGCTCCTAGAACCCTAGGGCCAGCCCTGGAAAGGGAAGCCATTTCCTTGAATTTTAACGAGAACGAACGGGATCTGCTGCCTGAAAAGAAAATAAGGTTCAACGTTCTCTTATAATTGATGTTTCTATCTTTAAATAGGCTAAGCCAAACTGTTGTTGTCGTCGTTAGAGAGTGCTTGTCAGCGATAAGCGTCTGTCGTTTTTCCATCTCCATCTTGCGCCCTCTGTCGGCTTTTGTTCACGTGCCGGCCTTTGAAAGAAACTGCAGAGTGAATTGAATGACAAATGAGATGGAGAAAGGGTGGACAACTCTGTTAGAAAGAAAACAAAAGGGACACGTTCCTTCTTTTCGTTTTTTTTTCTTCTTTCTTTTTTTTTTTTTTTTTCTCGTGTCTTCTTTGCTTTCTCCTCCTGTTCTTTTCTGTCGGAACTGCTTACAAATTGATGAATGAGAGCAACAATCAAATGCACGTAGGAAGCAGCCGACACACCAGACGCCGTATTGAAAAAGAAAAGAAAAACAACGACATTCCTCGATTCATTTATCTTTGTCTTCGACACCAACTTGTTTTTGGCCGCATGACTTGAGCAGAAGGTACCAGACACCGATAGAAATTTGAATTAAAAATGAAACGAACTATTAAAAGTTGAATAAAACTTAGATGACCTCGCCATCACGGTCAATAATAGATTGCTTCAAGACTGAAAAACTTTCTCCTTTAATAGAAGAATTTCTTTTCAGCAACATCTTCAGTGAGTAATAATTGCGGTAATGATTTCGCCAGTTGGCTTCGGAAGATTCAAATATGCATAAATAATAGGTATTCATTTTTAGAATCGGTTTCCAGATGGTCTTTTCTTTAAAACTACGTGCTTCTATTTTTGATAATTCCTGAGATATGGGGAAATTCTATGACGAATATATTTGATAACAGCGACCTCAACAACGTCTCAGTAGCAATGAAAAATAGTTGTTTTATACATATATAGTTGTTATATATATATATATATATATATATATATATATATATATATATATATATATATATTGGGATATTTTAATACACACTCACACAGCACACACCACTGATGATGGGAAGAATCCCAAAACATGTATGGACAATTTACTTATAAGGATTGATAAACCTTACCTCCAAACACCTCACTCCCGAGTCTGTCTCACTCTCTACAGTATACATTATATATATATATATATATATATATATATATATATATATATATATATATATATATATATATATATATTATGCTGAACAAATTACTCCCTATGCAATTTTTTCCAACAAATTACGGAGAAATTCTATCGGATGATATGTATGGTCTGAATTACATCTATTCATGACATGATTTGCGTTTTCCACCGGGAAACATTTAAAATAGAGTTTTCTCAAAATAAACTTCAAGAAACATCTAGATTCACTAAAATGATAATAGCCCTATTATTCTATTGTTAACGGTTTCGTCAATACCAAATAACTGATAATAACCTGCAGACCACAGAGTAAACAGGAAAGAGAGTGAAAGAGTGAATACTAGGACCTGGCAAAGGAGCGTGAAGGCGTGGAATATGAAAGTCGGGGTGGTACCGGTAATAGTAGGAGCACTCAGAACCTTACCAAAGACACTGAAAGCAAGATTCGAAGAACTACGGATAAAAGGAAGCATACAGCTGGGAACAGCGCGAATACTAAGGAGAGTGCTACAAAAATTAGATCTACGACCCCAGCTGTTAGCAGTGGCGTAACAGGGAGAAGAGGAGGGGGAAAAGATGGAAAAAGCGCTGCAGTAATTTGTGAGGGGGTGTCAGAGGAAGGGCTAAAAACCCGTGGAGACTTACTGACACTCAGCCTCCAGCGGTAATCACTGGGCAACTGGTGTAAAACTGTAAACCACAGCACTGCTGTGGACTGTAAGAGCAAGCAGAGGAGGGCTGGAGACCATAGGAGACTTGCTGTCACTAGGTCTCCACCTGTGACCACCAGGCAACTGGTGAGAAAATGCATAATGATAATACTTAATACAGAATGATTAAGTTTCTAAAGAAAGGCATTCTATATACATGATGCTTTATTGTAAGCGTTAATAATGTCTTCTTTCCGAGGCAAGGTATATCACTCATCAGTTTTGGAAAGGGTATACACATTCGATTGTTAACGCTTGCATAACATAGAATAATGGTATGATGAAGCTTTGGAAGAAAATTTTGCTATGTTTTTGACTTCCCAAATAAGCAGATGAAGGCTTTAATAAAGTAGCCAAGAATTCTAGTTCGTGTATATACCATGGTCATGGCTTGACCTCGTTAACGAAGATTTGGGGGATTTTTCCGTGTCTGTTGTAGGCCCTTAGATAGCCAGCGCGATCTATGCATCGGGTACAGGAGAAGGTCTGGCAGCCGATGAAACTTTCCTGTAGTGCAGCTTCTCTGCAGTTTGCTGGGGTAACAGAGGTTGCCATGTCTCTCTTTATTGGCTAGGACCAAATTTGTATGGTCTTTGGACCTTACTGAGTAGCTTCAGTACTGACATAATCAAATAACTTAAAATCCATCATCAGACCAAATTTGCGTGAACTTGGGACCAAATTAAGTAGCTTAGGTACCGAAATAATCAAATAACTTAAAATCGATCACCAGAGTAAGCTTGCTTGAAAAATGGATTAAAATACATCTTTTTTACTCTATACGTACATTTGAGTGGTACTTTGTCAATTTTCCTTCAGTATCAAATCTACATTTTGGGAAGCAAATAGCTTCGTTCAGTGCCAAATTTTCTCAATTTCGGCCTCGAAAAATTCTAAAAGGCATACCTCAAGAGAGCCCCGTTCTCAACCAGCCAGGGACTAATTCCAGAATGATACTGGCTAAAGTGTACTAATAATCAGTTGAACACCAACGCTGTATCATAGTGGACTAACAAGAAGAAGCTTCCTCTGCAATTCATCGAGGCAAATCGATGATACACAAGCCAGTCCAGCTTTTTTCTCAGGCTCATCCTAGTTTTCATTTTTCGTTTCGTTCTTTAGAAGAAGGACACACTAAGGAGCATTGTAGCTTTCGAGAAGAAAAAAATAAATAAGAATAGAGAGATATAAATAAATGAATTAATCAAAATATGAGATGTTTTCCCAAAACAAATCTGTTTCGTAATTTAATGTAATTTAAGCGTACATTTTCGAAATTTCAAAAGAACGAAACGTACATGTATATATATATGTGTGTGTGTGTGTGTGTGTGTGTGTTATGGGCGTGAAGTGATCCGACATAATGTAGATGTGACACCTATCTCTTTAAGTTTTTCTCTTCACCCTCTAATTGTCATTTTCATCTCTCTCTCTCTCTCTCTCTCTCTCTCTATATATATATATATATATATATATATATATATATATATATATATATATGATGCTCTTCTTTTCTGAGTTGAAAACATACCCCCTATGTATTTTATATATATATGTATATATATATATATATATATATATATATATATATATATATATATGTATATATATATATATATATATATATATATATATATATATATATATATATATACGTGCGTATTGTTATGTAGATAGAAATCCATCTATCTCTCCGTCTCTCTCTCTCTCTCATATATATATATATATATATATATATATATATATATATATATATATATATATATATATATATATAAGCACTGTTATTTCTATGGCTCATTCACCTGGTAAATGCATTATCCTTCTTCTTCTTCTTCTTCATCATCTTCTTCTTCATCTTCTTCTTCTTCTTCTTCTTCTTCTTCTCATTATTATTATTATTATTATTACTATTATTATTATTATTATTATCATCATCAGAATCATCATCATCATTATTGTTATTATTGTTGTGTAAAACCTCGGATAATGTTCCCAACGAGCTTCCGGTTTTCTGAGCGTAAAGCAAAGCTGCCATTGTGTCCAGTCCACCCCCGAGTGGCTCGAGGATGGGGGAAGGAGGGATCGGCTCGATTAATGGGAAGTAAAATAATGCCAACAGATCTGATGCGTGAGACGAGGGATTGTCGCCCGTTGGGTGGTGGCTGACGGGACGGGGTGACTGAGCTAATTGTCGTGGGGTCGGGCACAAATCACTGACTGCGTAATTGTCCGTATATTTGCTGGTCCCTTTCAACTTGCGAGCGCTTGTTTGTTGGCTCTCTCTCGGGGTTATAGTAAACCTTTTAGCTGAAATGATAAAATAAATAGTGCCCATACGCTGGCCACGGCAAGCCGTCGCTATCCGGACACCGCATGTCACAAGTTCTCTCCATGCTCCTCTGACTCAAATAAACTTGGAAGAACTTATTTTCAATATGTGACGATTGACTCAGGTGCGATAAACACCCAACGTGGCGTTACACACTCGACCCACTATTTTACCCATATCTCCCAATGGCATTAGCGTGAAGTAAACACGGATTGTTACAGTTGGAGTTTGAACTCTTAAATGTTCCAAGTATTTTTCTCGCAAATGTGTACGCGTCAGTGTTCGTATCTGGTTGGGATTGAGTATGGATTTGCATGTGTATGCGTATGTGTATGTATGTACAAATGTATGTGTGCGTGTGTATATGTATGTCTATTTGTCTGTGTGTATGTATGTGCCTAGGTGTATATATGGATGTATTAAAGTGTATGCATATGTGTGTTGTATGTGCACATGTACGTGTGCATGTGTATGCGTATGCATGTATGTATGTATGCGTATGTATGTATGTATGTGTACGCGTAGATATGAGTGTATGTGTGTCTGTCTTTGTGCGTGTATGTACGTATGTGCATGTGTGCATGTGTGTGAGATGACAATCTGAATTCTATCGTCGGATGCAGAGGCCCCGAAGACAGGACTTATGAGCATGCAAAAAATGCTTACATGTTGAAACTGTTTGGTCTATAAATTATCTTACGATACATACATACATACATACATACATACATGCTAACAGAGTGATATATATATATATATATATATATATATATATATATATATATATATATATATACATATATATATATATATATATATATATATATATAGAGAGAGAGAGAGAGAGAGAGAGAGAAACAAAAGGAAAAGAGAAGGCATTAAGGTATGGAAAAAACAGAGAGAGTGAGATTGAAAGAATAGGGGGAAATGTATAAAGGTGAGAAAGAAAAAAGAGAACGAAAGGAAAAAAAGAAGTGTGAAATGTAGAAAAAGGAAGGAAGGAAGACTGAAAGAAAGAAAAAAGAAACAAACAAACAAACAAAAACAAAGAAATAAAGGCAGGAAGAAAAAAGAAAAGAAAAGAAAGACAGAAAAAAGAAAGAAAGAAAATTAAAAAAAGAAAAAAGTTGTGGAAGTGGAGAACAAAGGGAATACATGAGAGAAGAAGGGTTCTTGCAAACGCAGACAGAGAGACTGGCGTTTGAACAGAGGAAGCGGGAAGAAAAGCCAGAAATGGCGGCTCTCGATGTCTACTAAGTGAAGAGACGATAATGTTCTGGGAAGGAAGTGTCACAAACAATTTATTCTGCGCTCATAAATCAATCAATTAAGGCAGATTCTCGCATTAAATTGAAACGCAGCGCTTAACGTTATGAATAACTTAATCAGTTGATTTAGTCAGAGAGAGAACGTTAATAGGCGAACGAGATTTCAAATCTCGATCCTTTGTCCCCTTCGTCTTGGATCTGGTAATATGAAAAAAATTGAGCTGGGCAAAGAAGAGGCGGTATAGCTGAGGAGAAGGGAGATCTAAAGGGTTGTTAATAACAGCCTTGGATGATTAGATAGAGAGATAAACGTAAACAGTCATGTATACATAGATAGAGGCAAACGAAGACATGAACAGCTAAGAGGAATTGGCAAAGACACCATAAAACTCAACCTTAAGAAATTGCGAGTAAAATAGATTGCACATGTTTGTGCTTGTATCTCATCTCTTTTCTAGTAATTTCTTCAAATTTTTTTTACATATATATATTCTATATAAACTGCAGAATAATCAAATGCAGGGTTAATCTAAGATTTAACAAGATTTCTCATAAAGCCATAAAAATTGTCAGGAAAGAAATTCGCATCCATTTTACCTCAAAGATGCAATGCCAAAAAGGATTGAGGAGGCATCAAATTATCAGCGGCAGTTTTGGTTACGCCTTACATAAAGATCATTAGAAATAAAGATGTGTAATTACCGGATTTATTCTTGAAATAGATTACTGTACAACAAGTGACTTATGGGTGTTAATTCTTTGAGAGAAGAAGTTTTCTTTGTGTTTTTTCCAGTGTTCTTGGTATACTTGTTGTATCTTTTGTTCATTGTAAATAACATTTCAACTGGTATGCTATCTGTACCTTTTATTATTTTAAATGTTTGTATTGCGTCTCCTCTTATTTTTCTAGTGTAGTCAGTTTTAATCTAAGTTGAGAGCGAGTTATGAATGGGCATAGATCAGTGGTTTCGAACCTTTGAAAACTCAAAGACCCCCTCTATAAAACTGGTGGACCCCTATTTTTAGGAATTAGTTTTTTAATTGCAATCAATGCACTACAATAATAGATGATTTTTGATCTTTTAGAATTAATTTATTTGAATTCTAATATATGATACAGTCCCGTGTGCAATATTCGTGTTTTCGCTAGCTTGGCAATGGACGATTTTGTTTCTCTGCTTTAAGATCTGCAAAGTCAGTTTTAGAGGGGTCATTGCTGTGGATCCCCCAGTATTATTTGATGGGCCCCAGAGGTCCGTGGACCCCAATTTCGAAACCATTGGCGTAGATAGATAGTCAAGGAGAAAGAAGGGGGAGGTGCTTCGAGGAGAAGAAGAATACTTCTTTCTTTTCAAGCTTTTTTTTTAAAACCGTCATCAGAACACTGAACACTGATTCCACCAGTTTTCAAGTTTGTTTGAGCCGGATGGCTATGTATGTATGAATGTATGCATGTATAAGTTGCACAGAACGCACCAATGGAGCTAGAGGGCTGAAGATTTAAACATTCACTCCTTATCATGTCTAAAGTTGTTTTTTGCCAACGCCAAACAGGTTTTTAGTGGTGGGTCAATTTGCAATGTGTGTTTATTCCAAATTGGTCCCATAGTTTGTGTCCGGTCGCATTTACCCTTGTTTTGTTTTTTTGTTTTTTTTTATTTATTTTGTTTTTTTTTTTAATTTGAGCAATTTCAGCGATCACTGCCCAACGATAGATGAGAAAAGTGACATTCATTGATCTCCCTTTTTACTATTTTTTTCAACGTGGCATACTGTCAAAAGATGATAGTTATGTGACATTTTCTCTTGAGTGGATAACAAGATGGCCGATCCGATATTTTTACATTTTATAAGCAAGAACGAGGTGTCCCGGAGTTAACAGTCCTAATAAACAATTGCCATACTCTTTATTTCTTTCTCTCTGTCTGTCTGTCTCTGACTCTCTTTCTCCCTCCCCCTTCTCTCTCTGTGACCTTGATTTTTCTCTTACATCTTTGGTATCAGTCAAGTTCTTTTTTCTTTTTTTCATTTTTATCCAAATTAATTTCTTTCTTTTTTATTCTCTTCATACATTTATTAATTATTTTCTTTCTTTCACTAACTCTCTTATGCCTTTCCTTTTTTCTTTTTCATTCACGCTTCCTTTTTTATTTGTGTATTCATTTATCCTTCTTTCTTCCTTTCTTTTCCAGTCATATTTCTTTCATGCCTTTCTTCACAATCTTTCTTCCATTTTTACAGATCTTCATCCTTTGTTTGTTTGTTTCTTTCTTTCTTTCTTTCTTTCTTTCCTTCTTTCTGTCTTTCTTTATTTCTGTCTACCTTGCTTTCTTTCACACTTTTATGATTTTCTTTCGCCCTATTTTCTTTCTTTCACTCATCTTTCTCCATTTCTTTATTTCTAGCCCATTTCTTTCTTTCTTTCTTTCTTTCTTTTTTCTTTCTTTCTTTCTTTCTTTCTTTCACTTTTTTTCACACTCTTTCTCACTTTCTTTTTGATTGTTTCTTTCTGTCGCTCACTAAAATATGCTGCTTCAAACCTTGAACATTCAACGGCATAATCGGACCTGAAAAGCTAATTTAACATCTCGGCCCAGATTTGTACTATTTTTAAACAATACCAACCTCTGTTGAGACTAGAAACTACCATAATCTCTTATTTAATTCACTAGACTGCAATTCTCAAAACATGAAATATACATCACATTATATATTATGTATTATGTACCTATTTCTATGTGCCTGGAACCGCTATATCTTCCTATTTCGTACACTACAGTGCGCTAAAGCAATCCTGAAAGATTCTTCAGATATTCACTGTCTGGACGGTTTATACATCAAACCTTATAGTCAACCGTTTATTATATAAAATATCTACTGAACGACAAGGTAAACTAGGACAAATTACGATTTGAACAGGTGTCCAGTTGTCAACATGGGCGTGTTGTCGTGCTTATCTGTTGTTCATACAGATACAACATAAAGAAAACAAATATTGATGAATTTCGCTTTACAATACTCGGTTTCTCCGCCCCATATATATATATATATATATATATATATATATATATATATATATATATATATATAGAGAGAGAGAGAGAGAGAGAGAGAGAGAGAGAGAGAGAGAGAGAGAGTACTTATCATAAGAATTTGAACAAATAAACATTTCTAATATCTTGAATTTGAGATTTCAAACGGGAACATAGCACAAAGAGAATAGGATCAAATGAAAGAAAGCAAGTTTCATTCTCTATCCCTCTAAAAAGACTTCGTTCAGAATCAAAGATATAAAAAAGGCTCATTCCCATTGCTATATGAACAGTAGTCAAACTAGTAAGTTAATCTGGATATGTATGAAGAAATATGTGTGTGTATATATATATATATATAGAGAGAGAGAGAGACAGACAGACAGACAGAGACAGACAGAGACAGACAGAGAGAGGGATAGTATAAAATCTTACACAAAATATCAAACTACATGTAATATAACATGAGCTACATATTAAAATCATAGCTGAAGGGGGGGCTGGTATTTGATCAACATTGCTGGGTAGCCATGTTAACATAACTGTATTGTTTTTAAATCCCCGAAACATGTTTACATGGTAAACAACTGATGACCCCAACGAGGAAAATCCACACAAAGTACCATAATATCAAATTCTGAGTGAAACTTAGCACTGAAAATAACATGAATTTCATATACAGATACTGGAAAATGTTTGACTGAAATGATATTTTCTTCATATATCTAGTGTTTAAAGCTGTAAAGCTTTTATAGACTCTCTCTCTCTCTCTCTCTCTCTCTCTCTATATATATATATATATATATATATATATATATATATATATATTATATATATATATATATATATATATATATATATATATATATACATATATATATAAACTGCTGCTGATCTATTTTCTTTAATAAATGTATCCTATTTACGTTGTCTAGATCAAATGATACAATCACCTTGTAATCATAGAAGATCATTTCAAATAGTTTGAATATGATATAATGCAATTCATAATCATTCTGTCGGATCATACATCCATTTTTTTTACTAAGATACGTTATTCAGAAATTGATGTCTGATTCGACAAAACGATTGAAAATTGCCTTGCATTATATTGAAGCTCTGTTTGAAATAATCTCCCGTAATTATACTGTGATTGTATCTTTTGGAATTCACTATCGAAGCGATTGCCCAAAGGCAACACCCCTGTATCGTACTAAAAGGGGGTGGGGTCGTGGCACATTTTGACGCCTCAGTTATGCAAGCGGGGGAACCAAAGCAATTTTAGGTCTTGCTCATGTGTACGCATGTAGGCCCCATTTTTTTCTTCACCCCCACTACATAGGTTTTTTGAAGGGGGTTTCAATTTGTGATGTAATTTTATCCTAAATCAGTCCCTGAGTTTCTGTCCGGCAGCATTCACGCTTGTTTTTCTTTTCTTTTTTTAATTCTATCTTTTTCAAAAGTAATTACAGTCAAACAAATTATTCACTGTTAAACCTTTTTCCAACTTTTCAATGGATCAACCCTAACATGACATGCTGCCAAACGTACAATGGTCAAGTGACGGTTTTTATTGAGTGACTAAGCACACCTGTTTTATGAATTTATATATATTCTTATGATTGCTTCTTTTTTTTTTCATCAGGTCTCGACCACCTGAAAACGACAACTGTTGCCGGCAGTCCATCCAGCGAAGGCAGCCTGGAGGTGAAGTGCGTCAGTTCGGTGGGTGATGTGAAGTCCCCACTTTTAAGACAACACCCGCTTCACCATAACAGTAACAGCAATAGCAGTCTCAACAGCAGCTGCTCAAACGATAGTGTAACTAGCAGCAATCTGGGTGACTGCAGAACCAACTTGGATGACGCCTCACCATCCCCAGACCCCAGTGCCGGGGGTAGAAATCCGAAATCTTCGTCCGACAGCGCCAACCCGATTCAGGCAGCTACCGGAGTCGGAGGCACTGGTAGTAACGACAGTGGAGGATCAGAAGCCCAGAAAAAACGCAAACGAAGGGTGCTGTTCTCGAAGGCCCAGACTTACGAGTTAGAACGCCGGTTCCGACAGCAACGCTACCTATCGGCACCTGAACGCGAGCATTTGGCGAGTATCATTCGTTTAACCCCGACCCAGGTGAAAATCTGGTTTCAAAACCATCGCTACAAGCTGAAAAGGGCCCGTCAAGAGAAAGGTTTAGAGATGAACCCTTTGCCGTCCCCACGTCGGGTTGCAGTTCCTGTTTTGGTCCGGGATGGGAAACCGTGCCAGTCGACAGTCAATGGGTCGCTGGTAAAGACACAGGATCACTTGTCGCTACAGCATAACTTGAGTAATTCGAACATGAACATGAATCTGAACAGCGGGCTGTCGGCTGCCGCTGCCGCTACTCACAACTCACTGAATTCAATACCCGGCATGAATAGCATGGCCAATATGGCATCTTCACTGTCGTCCTCAATGAATTTGAACATGAATTGTTCATACAGTATGAACTCAGTAAATATGAATGTTGGTATGAGCGTCCTGCCAAGCTATTCCCATCCATTGATGCAGCCCAGGTCTGGTTGGTGGTAGATAAATTAAATTCTCTATTGAGAAAAAGAAAGAAAAGAAAAAAAACAAAAACAAAACGAAACAAAACGAAGGAGGAAAAAAAGCATGAATTTTAACGTGTACATCGCACCTTTGTCTCGAACCATGGTTGTCCGTTGGGGAGGGGTCACAAAAAAGTCATTTGTTCTCCATCTTCCTGAATCAGACCGTTTCATAGAGGGTGATGAGGGTTTGAAAGTTGGAACCTTACAGAGGCCGGGGATCAAGAGGCCGCTATGAACAATGGCTGCGGAGGACGAGTCACAGCTTAGGCACTCTCTTACATGACACCCAACATCCGGATATATCTTTTTGTACACCCTCCTGGAATATATCTATTGCCCTAACCTTACATAAGAGGTAGCAGATGCCTATGTGGACATCGTATTTTTTATCTTAGACTGAGGTAAAATTGAAGAAAACGGACGCTTCAATATGTCAGTGTCCTTCCCAACAAGATATAAACAAATTGAAATTAGAAAAAAGATAAAAATACTGAATTTCAGAATCTATTGTTCATTTTCTGTCCTGTTAAAAAAACAAAAAAAAAACAATCAAAACTTACTTTTGGAACTAATTTTCGAAGGCAAGGGTGCAGGGATACAGTGAATCTCAGCAACTATTACAAATTTGTTTTCCCTGCTTGCAAGGACTCACTTCGCGGACTACTTTTTGGCTAAAGCGCAATGATTTTAATAACATTTATACCTACATTTATAAGTACTGATCCTGGATATATATACATATATATATATATATATATATATATATATATATATATATATATATACACACACATATATATATATATATATATATATATATATCATGGCTTGACCTCGCAGAAGGGAGTCCACGACTGTCGTTGCACCGCCGGTGGCCAATGAGGCCAATGCGAGACAGATTTTTTCCAAATCAAGTGCAGGGAGAGGACTGTTGATTGACGGGAGTACCAAGACTACGGCACTGATTCTTCTCCTCTGTCTCAATTTTGTTGTTGGGGTCATCGGTGAGGGTTACCTGTGAGATCTTCTGATACATCGTCTATCAGCCTACCTGTCTGCAGCCTTTGTACTCCAGTGGCGGTAGTCGATTCCCCTGGAGACGAGGAACTTTATAGAGAGTCCCAACAAACGAACAGACCAGACCCAGGTCTTCAATTGCACACATCCTTATGCCAAACGGTGCTAAATAATGCTAAGGCACTGCTTTGGTGACATTGTTTTTTTCTATTATTTTCTTTTTGTTTTTCTGTAAATATATTTATTTTTGCTTTCTGACCAAACACGTCAATACATATCAAAGCAGACACTTTTCACAGACATGTTTCCACACATCACAAATAGTGTTTGTTTCACAAGTCATTGTCAATTCAACTTACGCCCTAGTTTTCTAAAAAAATTAAAAACCTTGTACAGATGCTCGTAGGTTAACGACCGGGTTCTGTTCTGACGACCAAGTCGCTAAACGAAATGGTCGCTAATCGAAAGCCTTGATTTAGAATTTGAAAATCCAACATTCTCCTCTATATTTCATAATCTTTTTCAATTCAATTTGTTTTAGACGTTTGCTAGTGAGGCAATAGTCCATATCTGTTTTGGGGGCGAGGAGACACTTTGGTTGTATATTTCTGTTCGTAGTTGGTGCGATCGGTCGCTGTCGGAAATGTGATTGGTCGATGAACGAGTAAGTCGTTAACCGGGGAACACTTGTACACAATTGGATTGATTTACAGAATATTATTTAAGTTTTGTATCTAAATGTTAGCACCATTCCTAGCAAAAACCAATAGAAGCAAAATAGAACACTTCCATGTGTTTGGACTGTACTTCCTCGTTGTCTTTACGCCATTGATTATGCCTTGTTTCTCCTTTTGGACAATCTCCACATCAATTCTGTTTAAAAAATCTTGAGAGACAATTCCCAATGGAGTATGGGGACCAGTGACGATTTTTCTCGTTTTCTGTTGCATGCATCAGCTTAGTGATCCTTGCAAGTCCGCAATCTGGTCGGAAGGGAAATTTGTCCAATTGGAGAGTTTTCCACAATCTTCACTCATATCAGGAATCGAAGCCAGGACCATCTGGCGTTAGAGACAGACGTGCTAACCATTAAACTATTCGCGCAGATTTCTGTTCCGTGAGTCAACAAAATTATATCGATGGTTCACTGTTACGTGGTGAAAAACAGCTGCATTCAACTCTTCGGTGGAGTAACCCCATCAGTAATCTGAATAGAGGCCTCTTCGGTAAACGTAATCCTTAATAGCATTAAGAAGTATTTCTGCGGTTCGGTAGTCATGCACCGTTGGCAAAACTTGAAGTTGACGTCCTAATCGTATTATAACGCCTTGGTTTGTCTAATAGACCAGCCAACAATGTCGATAGTAACGAATAACAGCCTGAGGAGTCAACACACGAAAAGTGGGACGAATGTGGGGATCGACAAAATGGAGGAACAAGGTGCAATGAGTGGTTTATCGATGAAAAAGAAGTCCCGTTTGATATTTGTCACCTATTTTAATTCCTGAGGCTAAAGTTTACCTCCTTTTTTTCTGGAATGCAGCTAAAAAATGCAGAAGACAGAGGTGCGTCGTCCCAATTATGAAAAAAAAACTGTCAGTCATTATACGATTATCATAAAGTTATATTTTTAATATTGTATAAGACTGTGCGGCCTTGTTAACTTCATCAATTTTTCTGTTTTTTCTTTTTCATTTTTTTTTTTTGCTTTCTCTTCCTGAAGAAAGATTTTTGCTGATACATATTTCGTCGTTGTTGTTATTGATGTTGTACTTATTTTGGCAATCTTTGAGTTTAGTAACCCAAACCGAATGAAACCCAAATCTTGTCCATTTCGACCCAGAAATACTTCCATCTAAAATCGAATTCTCATTTTATTTATTTATCGATCCAAGAAAAGGTAATCGTTACCTTTCCCGTTTAAAAATGATGACCGCTCCAGCTGCAGAATATCTGACGCTGATGACCGTAACACTCACTCTGAAAGCACTAAACCTAATTTATCCTTTGTATTTATCAAGTTTTTTGCTTTAATTTTAAAGAAACATGGGGATAAAACCCAAGTCTCTCGAACCACATGGAATGGCCTGATATCAGTAAAACATATTAAATTTTCTATTTCAAATTTTTAAAAAAATCCGTTGTCAGGAATCTTGTCTGCTTCTTTGGTTTGAAATTCATCATCAGTATCAGTTATTCTGGAGCTGGAACGATGATCATTTTAAAACGGGAAAGTTAACAATTGCAGATTAAAAAACATTTTTGGTAAAATGACTTGGTGTATTTTCATCTCACCTTCCGCCATAGATTTGGGATTTTTTCCAGTTCGACTAAAAAAAAATGTATCTGACAAAACTTGAAGAGAAAAATAATTTAAGGGGGATAAATTAATTTCAAAATTATCAAGCTTCTTAGAAGTGTTCTTTATCTTCGAAAATGATTAATAAGATTAGAGTTAAGTCATTTTATTTTAAAATTACGGAAACCCGTTTAGTTTTACAAAGAAATGTTTACAAAGAATACAATAAAAATTCATCTTAATTCTTATGTACACCATTCACTGAAAGCAAATGTCCTAGGAGTACGTGCTTACATAATGCAACATGGACAATATTCGGGTATCGCTGAGTTTAGGACCCTGAGCTCAAAACTAGCTCTCATTTCTCTTCAGTCATTCTCATAATCTCCTGTGCACACGAGAATCTCGCTTGGAACGAGAATTAGAAATACACATGAAACTGTTTCATTAAATCATGGATAATATTATCAAATGGTTATTACTATGGAAATCAGTCGGTCCAAAACACTGAAAATGAATTGGAAGATTTAAAAAATAAATTTAGTGTTATTTTTTCATAATGTCAAGTTGTTTATATCAATGAATTTTACAATAAATATAAATTGTTCCAATTTTTATAACCTTTGTTTTAATGTTATCAGCCGGTTACTGATATCGAAAAGACTCTGTCTCTAAGTGATCATAATAAGTGGCTTAGCAAAACAAACTGACCCCATCCCACACTGAAAAAAAACACTCTTGTGGGGGATGGGGTAGAAAAACAAAAGAAACGTTTTCAACCCTTTTCGTCTCAGTGATGTGGCCTGGACACGTAATACATACATACATAGACCGCCAGATCGATTTAAAAACTGAAGAAATCTATTTTGACAATTTTAGCTCACGGTTTCTGATGAAGACCAAGAAATTAACGAAGATTCCAATGTGTTTATAATCTATGATCAGTTTTTACGATATTTATTACGAAAAAATGTTTTTTGAAAATAAATTCCTACAAAACTGGCTGCTCCAAAGTCAAACTCCACTCTGACTAAAGCTTAAACGACTTGGCTGATAAGTTTAGAAAATATTTCAACTTTTTAAAAGTATTTTTGAAGGAGTCTCAATTTCTTTTTAGTTGATCAACAATAAAATGAAAAGAACCATTACCACCACCCTTATAATTTCTTTCGCAATACTGGCATTTCCAAAATAAAAGTCAACAGACAAGATAGCTTGCAAATCAAAATAAATGGATATGTTGTGTCTCATCACCATCGTCAGTTAGCGGAGAGAACGAGATAACTTACACATAAATGAAAGGCCATAAACCTAGAACTATAGATTCCAGTTGGTCGGAACTAACCATCCTCAAGATTCAACAAAAAAGTTTGTCTTACAAACTACACTTGTTTGAAATGTTGTCTCCTGCAACTGTCAGACAGAGTAAAAATATTAAAGATTTATTTCAAATCAATGCCAAAGTTAAGTAACAAATCGTTCCTTATTCATAAGTATGTTTTCTTTTGACTTTTTTGTACTGAAAATTTCGGAGTACTCTAAGCAGTAATCGTCGCTTATGCCAATTTGGGGAATTTATTTATTTTCTACAAAAAAAAAAGTTTGATTTCATTTCTTCTAGCGGGGACAGATGGTGATGATGATGATGATGATTATGATGATGATGATGATGATGATGATGATGATGATGATGATGATGATATGAATTTCAGATCGTAAAAATAGTGGGTTTTATCAGTGAATACACCTGAAATTAGTAGCAGTACCAGCAGCCGCATAAGTCTGCGTTATTTATGACTTCCCTTTGATATTTAGTTTACGAAGCAGAAGCAAGTCATTTTCCTTGATTTGATTCGATATACTTTTGATTAAAATGAAACTACATATATCAAAATAATCAAAGTGAACAACAGAAGTTAATCCTTGGGAAAAAGTCTGTGTGATTTTTTTTTTAAATCATTCAATAAGAGTTGAATGAAACAAAGAATATCGTCTGAATTGCAATATTAATTTTTTTGGAAATGGAAACGTTTTAAATGTATGTATCAAGTGCATACATAGCTTTCATTTTCAGTAAAAAAAAATGTGGAAAGTAAAGGAAACTTGTATTGACAATCTTATGGACTGGAAGGTATTAAGACTGTTATAACTCTTAATCAGACGCTAAAAAGCTGAAGAACGCTAGAATAATGTGTTTTGTTTTGTTTGGTTTTTTTTACTAATTGAATTATTGATTTCTATTCTTATTCACTCAAAGGTCGTCTTCAACGACCTTTTTGCTCGATGTCAAGTCATGGATTTTGTATAACCGCACAATACCGTGGGAAGCGAACCGCACGTTAACGATCCATGTTATATCGGGGGGTGCGTATACACGCAGAATATGTATACACATGCAACATATTTACATCGTAAATAGGACTTCGTACCCTATACAGAATAGAGTAAAAAAGGAATTTAAATACTTCGGAGCCATAGAGAGAGAATTGCCTTGAAAATCAGGCTTCGAAATAGCGACTCTTACAATGGCACGAACAATTGGCACCGAAAACACACAACTTTCTCCACCATTATGCTGGCTATTTGCTGAAATTGTATTTGCAAAATCGAATTCGTGATTCATTCATCTCTTGTTGCTCGCTGACAGGCCAGTCAGAAGGCCTGGGAAGGTTTTCTTTGGCGTGCATTCAGTTTAGAATAGAGATTGACATCCTCCTCAAAAGGATCAACGGGATCGCTATTGGTGACTCTACATCTCCACATGCTTACGTCACCAGGTATCTCTAGACCCATCAAGGTACTGACCTGGCTCGACGTTGCTTAAGTTCGGTGACCGTATAAGAACTGATGTGTCTAATACGACATGACCGCAATATACTTAATCTTCTAAGAACCATCCACTTGTATCACCAAGAAATACCGTTTAGAAGTCTCCTTGGGTAGCGGAGAGGTATAGTCATGTATTTCACTGGTTCGAATTCTTTGTGCTAGGAATTAGATAAAAACCATGGTTCTGAATGCTGATTTTCTAGGTGGGTAGGCGTCTCTATTTTGAAAGATTTGAGTTGCTCAATTTCTCCTTTATTCGACTGTGTTCAGAATTAAGCTAAACTTAGTAAATATGAAGGAATCCAAGGTGGATATTTTTCGCAACACACTTTTACTGCATTTAAAGGTATATCAGAACCCTTTCTTCCACAGCAATGGCTAAAAAAAGTAATTGCAATCTTTGCCGTCCAGTCTGAAATTGGTCAGAGACTTGAGGAGTTGAAAGAAAATGATAAATAAATGAGAGGAATTCAACGAAATTCAACGAAATGAAGAAAGTAGTTTTATGTTCAAAGAGCTTTTTTCTTTTTTTTTTTTTTGACGATTGAACCCCTCTCTTTGCCAGCCGTTTCAGCTGATCTACTTTACAGCCTTCTCCAAGTGAACTATGCAAATGTGATGGCCGTAAACAAAAATGTTCCTCTCCAATGGTAGCTACACTTATAACGTAGGATTCGAGTGTTTTACTTTCCTTTTCTTGTTAACGATGGATTTTTAAACCTTTTTCTCGTCGAGAAACGGGAGCTACATCGAGTTGAACTCTGCACTTGTCTGACTTATACACTCAGCTGACATATTGATGTATGCTGCTTCTTTGTTTTTCTCAGTTTTCAACGGTATTTTCAGTGTATAATATCCAGATTCCTTCCAACAGAGAATAGTGTTCACCTTTCTCTCTGCATATGTGGTCAGCTATCCCAGATGTCTCAATTTCGCCATTTCTATTTATCATCATCACATTCAAAAAAGTACACCTGAAGAGGATCGTAGAATGGATCGACTGAAACGTCATGTTAACGACACAAACAACAAAAAAGGGGTTCAATCGCCCCCCCCCAAACTCTTTGAAAGTTAATGATCTTTCTCAAACTATACACAGGTTCTGTTATGTCATCAAAAACGGTACTTTGCTCAATGTTGCCGATAAGAATATGTTTCTAATTTTTTTGAATTTGGAAGTCCTTCCCAAATTCGGAGAATTCAAAAACAAACACCTAGATTGACACCAATGGACTCCGAAATTCGAAAAATTGAAACAAAAAGCACCTAGAGTGGCACCACTGACTTTGTTTCAACACGGAAAAAAAATAAGGAAATACTCAAAGCGAACGTTTATTTTTTCCAAAGGAAAGCATTTGATATTTATCAGCTTTTAAGAAAGGCGTTCTGGGTTCCTATCTTTCAATAAAAGCAAGTCTTTCATAAGACTTTCCAGATGAGATCGATACCCAAAGATGATAAAGAAGGTTAAGAGATGTGATCAGAGTCACGAATCGTTCATTAAGCGAAGAGATTCAATGACAAAAAAGCTCTTAACCACGAGCACACAGCACTTGCTGGACTCGATCGATGGAGCCGGGGTGTTAAGTGCTTCTCTCCACATTTGAGAGGATTTTTTTTCTCACAAGAACAGAGGTAGCTGATGGGGTTGGGGGCTATTTGGAAACAACCCCGGGCCCCAAATAGAGTAGCCCCTGAAAACTTAATAGATAGTTATTTACCTATTACATTTCCTATTACAAGAATATATTTGTACGGTCAAGAATACATACACGTACATCCTTGGTAGATGTTTTAAACCTATCTAGTTATAGTGCCTGTCTATTTATTGAGACCTTTTCTTTTTCATCAAATTTCACATTAATGTTGCAACCCCCCTCAAAGAACCAAGCTCCCAATCCCAAGGTCCACAAATCCCTAGTTTTCTCTTGCAACACCACTGTAGAAGTTACATCTCAAGAAATCGTGACCAAGATTACCTACTGCTGACAAATACCGCGATGATTTTTGTTCTCTCAGTAGAATATCTCTGAACATACACATACAAACACTAACACAAATGACCAAGAATAAATGAGATGAAATTTTGGGTTGAAAGCAATTATATGGTCTTGGCGTTGCCGATGGGGTGTTCCGCTCAATGGTAAGTCTATCACTACATTACAACGGCTACCTATCGGTGCTGGTTCGAGCAGCAGCCCTTTTTTCTTTAATTGTTTATTGTATTTACGTTGTCTAAATTAATTGAAATATTAACAGTGTGAAGACAGGAAATCATTTCAGATAAGTTTCTGTATTATATAACGCAATTTATATTTCATTCTGTTGGACCAAAATGTCCATTTCTCAAGTACATACCATCGTGTTGGAAGAGACGAAAAAAACGAGAATAAGCGAGATGAGAATTTGGGTTTGAAAACAGCTATCTGGCCTTTGCATTGGTGGAGGGCGTTTTAACACGATGATAAATGCATCGTTACGTTGAAGCAGCTACCTATTGGTATCAGGTTCGATTCCTGCAGATGTTCCATTTTCTTCAATTGTTTATTCAATTTACGATGTCTAGATTGAATGATATATTGAGCGTGTAACAACGGGAAATTATTTCAGATAAGTTTCTGTATAATATAACGTAATTCATAGTTCATTCAGTCGAACCAAAATATCCATTTCTTATACATATATATATATATATATATATATATATATATATATATATATATATATATATATATATATATATATATATAATGGACCATATATATATATATATATGTGTGTGTGTGTGTGTATGACCTTTCATTTTTAATCGCTTGGATTTGAGAGTTAAAAACGGGAACAAAAAAATGAGTAGAATTAAGTTTCTAATAGAAAAGATATGTACATCTTTTTTGTCTTTCTAAAATATTGTTCAGAACCTTTCAAGGGGATTGAAAAGGTGAATTTGCATTGCTATTTGAAAGAAACTAGTCAAAATCTTTAATGGCCCCTATAATCTTAGACAATAAAAAACAGATTTTGTGCTTTTTCAAATACTTATGCTCAGTACTTTTTATATGACTATACCATCGAGTAGGATTCAAGCTACCTTAGGAAGGATTGGCTCCGACGGGCAATTTCGCTTTAAACAAACCCGTGATAGGTGCCTCGGTGACACAATATAGGGGCCCGAAAACATTGTAGGTACTGAATTAAGGGATAATGGACCATTAGTTTGACTTCAGCAGTAAAAAATCTCGTAAACAATAGAACCATTTAAAGAAACGTTTGGACTCATGATAGTCATGCTGTTGACTCAGTTGTAAACTCGGACTTGGCGATCCATTTTACAGCTTTTGATGTGCGATGAAAAATTTTTTTTCCAGATGGTGTGGGTATTTATTGCTCTCCCCCTCAATAAAGGAAAGATTTGACATATGATCAGTTCTGTTTGTGATGGAGAATCCTTATATCCACCCGATTCGGGACATGATTCATAATCATCCCCCAAATGCTCTCAGAATCACAGATATGAAGGTGTCTTCTCAGCAGCTACCCCCAACCCCACCAAATGTACTACGGAGGTTTTGTCTGGCGGACGGAATTCTGAGCACTAGTCATCCAATACATTTGAACTTATCTTATCTGAGGACGAAGGTAAGTTATATTGCCAGCATTGTCGGGTTGCTTGGCTACAGGCACTGTGATGCCTCCAGTAATATTTTGAAAGGAAAAAATCAAATCAAATTTATTTTCAGAAGACAAACAAAAATTAAAATCTCCATCATTAGGCTTTCGAATATTGGCGTACACAACTGTACATGTCTTGGATTAATTAAGAGAAAACCTTCTCAGGCCATTACAACGACGGCAGGTGGTCTTCTTTTGTTCACCTTTTTTTCCCTTTTTTTTTAGAAATTTTCGGTTGGCTGAATTGACAATCGCATTCGTCAGGTGAACGATGCCACGAATGTCGTCCTTCTCATCTCGTCACAAGAAAAAGATGAACTTGTCCCCGACGCGGAGTGTCGATGTTTGAAAACTCAAAAAAGACGAACTTGAAATAAGAAACAGAAAAGAATCAAACGCAGAGGCGTCATAAAAAAATGTATAAGTGCTCATTCAACTAACGTGTGGATGATGTAACATCGTCAGCTTTCGAGACTCAAGTTATTGTCAAATTTCTATGCTATATTATGTATAGTTTGTTTGTTTTTTTTGTGGGGGTGGATGCGGTAAGTGCGTTTTGTTTCGAACTCTATGTTGGGAGGCCATTGTAGCGATCGGTTGGAATGTTCTCTTTCCGCTGTCCAATTCGAGTAGATGTATAATGATAATTCTTTATCTAAAAAATGCATCTAAAACTGGAGTTGAATTTATTTTTCTGTCAAAACAAGAACAATCAAGAATTACGGGCGTAGACCAATATGCAATATTCACATACGTCTCTGTGATTCAATTTCCTGACCAAGTGAGAGACAGAACTGAATTAAACTGTCAAATTTTATATAATAAAACGACTTATTTCATTCTGATAAATAAATAAATTTATACAAAACACACACACACATACACACACACACATAATGTCTCCTCAGGTCCTCAGCTAACGTCTCCTCCCTCTTTCGCATATCATGACAGAGCTACTATTCGTTGCAGTACTTATATCTCTAGCACCTTCCTCAGTATCCGTGCAGTTCCAAGTAGCGCTGTGGTCTGTACGGTCTCTATCCTCCCCCTAATCCCGATCTCCTCCAGTCTCTCCCTCAGCGTTTTGGGGACAGTTCCCAGTGCTCCCACTATGACCGGTACTACCCTGGTTTTCATGTTCCACATTTTCTTTAACTCCCTTGCTAGGTCCTGGTATTTTTCCCTTTTTTCACCCCCCTTCTTTTTTACTCTATGGTCTGCAGGCACAGCAACGTCTATTATTTGGCAGGCCTTCCTTTTTTTGTCTACTATTACTAAGTCCGGCCTTCTTGCCTGGATGAGGTGGTCAGTTTGGATGTCAAAGTCCCAGAGTAGTTTGTGGTTGTCATTCTCCAAAACTGCCTCTGGCTTATGCTGATACCACTTTTCCCCATGGTTGAATCCCATTTGTTTACTTAGTTCCCAGTGTATCATCGTTGCTACTCTATCGTGTCTATGCTTATACTCCTTCTGGGCGAGCTGACTACATTCACTAGTTTATTATTATTATTTTTATTATTATTATTATTATTATTATTATTATTATTATTATTATTATTTTGGAATCTCACACCAGTTGCCTGGTGGTAACCGCTGGAGTTTGAGTGACAGCAAGTCTCCTCAAGTCTCCAGCCCTCCTCTCCTAGTACTTGTAGGTCGCAGTAATTCTGCGATTTACAGTTTCACACCGGTTGCCCAGTGGTCATCGCTGAAGGCTGAGTGACAATAAGTCTCCTCAGGTCTTCAGCTAACGTCTCCTCTCTCTTTCGCATATCGTGACAGAGCTACAATTCGTTGCAGTACTTATATCTCCAGCACCTTCCTCAGTATCCGTGCAGTTCCCAGTAGTGCTGTGGTCTGTACGGTCTCTATCCTTCCCCTAATCCCGATCTCCTCCAGTCTCACCCTCAGCGCTTTGGGGACAGTTCCCAGTGCGCCCACTATGACCGGTACTACCCTGGTTTTCATGTTCCACATCTTCCTCAACTCTCTTGCTAGATCCTGATATTTTTCCCTTTTTTCACCCTCCTTCTTTTTTACTATTATTATTATTATTATTATTATTATTATTATTATTATTATTATTATTATTATTATTTAGTACAAAAGTTTCAGTAATCATCTTCAATCTGAATAAAGTTGGAAACCTGCACCAGCCAAGCTTATTTCAGCTAGAAGACGAAGATTAGGGTAACCGTTTTGCCTCTTCAGACTGGATATTGTATTGTTAATTGGCTGTGGGTTCACATGAATATTATAAGAAGCTTGAAATGTTTCACACATCCATATAAATCATTATATTTTGCATCAAATCAATGAATGATGCATGCTAGAAAATCATTTGTCACTAACCAAGGGCGCCAATTACTGATCAAAGATCTCAATTTCTTTTAGACAAGGCGACTCTTGATTCCATGAAAAGAGACACAAAGAATCTTTAAAATATAAAAAGGTGAGCATAGAAGTCAAACTTGTTTGCAGACTGGTCAAAATCTCTTTGCGGGCTAGATCTGGCCCGCAGGTCGTAGGTTACCTATCCCTGTATCGGAGAATTGTTTGTCTTTTGTTTGTTCGTTTTATTTTTTTTTTTTTTTCATTTGTCAAAAATACAATCTTTCAAGAAAGTTACAACCCTTGACGTGGAAGTTTATTGTAAATAAAACACAGTCAATCGTAGTGTAAATATCAGGCAAGATTATTTTAGGGGTCTCGGGATGCTGGAACAAATTTTCTCCAATAAAATAATGGTTATTTCTTTTTTAGCTTTACACTATTATGGCTTACGAAGGGTCTCATAGGGCTGCAATACTTTCAGATAACTGCGTATACCTGTCTACACACACGCACGCATGTGCATACATATACACACTCACACACACACACATATATATATATATATATATATATATATGTGTGTGTGTGTGTGTGTGTGTGTGTGTGTGCGCGCGCGCGTGTGTGTGATGGTGTGTGCGTGTGTGTGTGACTGAAGGTTCCTCGTTTCGTTCATCTTCCCAGACTCTGAATTTCCAGGTCTATTCGATTTAAATCAATTCTCTCATCCGGACCGCTCTCCTCGTAGAAATCCTTTCCGAATCGCATATATCTTTATTTTTCCTTGAGTAGATCGCCCTTTCCGCCAATCCATGGCGACGCTAAAACTCTCGACGTCCTGCAGTGTCACCCTGAGTTCTAGATTTATAAGAACGGCAGGAAGTGATTAAGAATTAAGATGGAAATGTTTCGTGGGAAGTCGACGATGAGAAAGAGAATGATAGAAGAATTGGCTGTTATAATTGAACAACCAAAGCCATCAAAGATGGCGAAGGGTTCCATCCTTTTTTTCATATTTGTCTGTGTTTATGTGTTCGTGTGTTCCAGAACCCCTGGCCATACCGTTTTGTCAACAGACTTGAAAATTGGTATTGGTACCCGACAGCCCCGTCTAAAAAGAGACTTTTTGTTTTGTAATTTTTGGAAAAAAAGCTTTTTGGGGCCGCATTCTAACGGGATTATTGATAGTGTCTAAATTATCCAGAATCTGGATGTTTCTAGATGTTTTTACTCTATTTTAGATGTTTACTCGTGGAAAACGTCAGTAATGTCTTTTAGAGAATTAATTCTGGTCATATTCATTTTCAAACGGATTTTTTTTTACATGACTTGAAGTTTTGACGCTACGGTTGTCCAGTTATTGACGGTAACGGCGAATAATTGCAATTTTGGCTGTGATGGCGAGTTTGTTTTTTTTTCATCATCATCATCATCATCATTATTATTATTATTATTATTATTATTATTATTATTATTATTATTATTATTATTATTATTATTATTTGCAATCTCACACCAGTTGCCTGGTGGTAACCGCTGGAGTTTGAGTGACAGCAAGTCTCCTCAAGTCTCCAGCCCTCCTCTCCTAGTACTCATAGGTCGCAGTAATTCTACGATTTACAGTTTCACACCGGTTGCCCAGTGGTTATCGCTGAAGGCTGAGTGACAATAAGTCTCCTCAGGTCTTCAGCTAACGTCTCCTCCCTCATTCGCATATCATGACAGAGCTACTATTCGTTGCAGTACTTATATCTCTAGCACCTTCCTCAGTATCCGTGCAGTTCCAAGTAGTGCTGTGGTCTGTACGGTCTCTATCCTCCCCCTAATCCCGATCTCCTCCAGTCTCTCCCTCAGCGTTTTGGGGACAGTTCCCAGTGCTCCCACTATGACCGGTACTACCCTGGTTTTCATGTTCCACATTTTCTTTAACTCCCTTGCTAGGTCCTGGTATTTTTCCCTTTTTCCACCCTCCTTCTTTTTTACTCTATGGTCTGCGGGCACAGCAACGTCTATTATTTGGCAGGCCTTCCTTTTTTTGTCTACTATTACTAAGTCCGGCCTTCTTGCCTGGATGAGGTGGTCAGTTTGGATGTCAAAGTCCCAGAGTAGTTTGTGTTTGTCATTCTTCAAAACTGCCTCTGGCTTATGCTGATACCACTTTTCCCCATGGTTGAATCCCATTTGTTTACTTAGTTCCCAGTGTATCATCGTTGCTACTCTATCGTGTCTATGCTTATACTCCTTCTGGGCGAGCTGACTACATTCACTAGTTATGTGGTTTACTGTCTCATCTCTTTCACCGCACATGCGGCATTTGCTGTTTGTCTGTGTTCTGTCGATTTTTGCTTTTATGTAGTTTGTCCTTATGCTTTTGTATTGGGCTGCCATGATGAGCGATTCTGTTTCTCTCTTAAGGTTTCCCTTTCGTAACCACGTCCATGATTTCTCGTCTGCTATATCTTTTATCTGTCTTTTAAACTCGCCGTACATTTTTTTCCCTTCCCACTTTTCTTTTCTAGTTTGCTGTACTGTTCCATTTTTTTCTACTTTATTGTTTGTTGCACTATCCCTCGCGCTCTTTATGATTTCTTCACTATTTGTTTGCTCATATCTATCTAGGACTACTTTAGCTCTCTGGACACAATCTTCTATGCTGATGAGCCCCCTACCACCTTCTTTTATTATTATTATTATTATTATTATTATTATTATTATTATTATTATTATTATTATTATTATTATTATTATTATTATTATTATTATTATTACACCCTTCAAAGATGATGATAACAATTGAATGATTTTGCAATTGCAATGTACTATTAAAGTATCATAGACATTATATTGCATAGCATTTTATTGTCTATGTTCAGAATTTCCTGAATGCTAAATTGATCTGAAGGTAAAGTTGAATAAAAATACAATTCATCAAGTTTAATGTAACATAAAATTCTATTTCTACTAAGTTACATCATCAACTGCGGAAAGGTGTGAAGTGTAATAGTTATCCATTGCAAGATAAAAGCCACTGGCTATTGCAAGTTATCCATAATACGATAAAAGCCCTGTATCACAGATAGAACTGAGTTACCATCATTCACAATAATACGAAATTTTGTTGGGTTTGCCAACTGAAGGAACGGAAATTCTCGCCATTCGCAATTGATGGGTCAATATTATCGAGCGAAACGTGGAAATGATAGAGATTAGAGTAGTAGTAGTAGTAGTAGTAGTAGTAGTAGTAGTAGTAGTAGTAGTAGTAGTAGTAGTAGTAATGTTACTTTAAAACTTATTTTGAATTATCAATAGTTTCATGATTATGTAGACGGTAGAACAGTGTTTCAAAAACTTCAATAAATTCTGACGAATCTCGCATTGTTAAGTGGCGGTGTAATAAATGTAATGAAAAGCTTGAAATTTCGACGAATCCAAGTACATTGTTATGTTTTGCATCAACTCAATGAATAATGCATCCAAGAAAATTATCTATGCCTAACCCTATATTTAGCAGTCAATTTTAGACAGTAATTAATCAACTACAATATTAAGCAGCTATTGATCTTTAAAAATCATGTTTTTATTCTAAACGAATTACTTTTATTCGAGTCTTAATAGATGGTAGCAGTCTGTGTACAATAAGTATGCTTTTTGATTGCTGTTTTTCGATGTGTTTTCGATACAATATATGATTATGTTTCTCTGTCACAAGGTTTGCAATGTCAGTATTTGACAGTTAATTTTCAAATAATATTCTCCCACCCACATTGCTCTCGGGTACATTGACGAGTTGAGTTATCTTGATATCAAATCCATAGGTGATAATATGAATTTTCCACTGCAGACCCCAGACCATTATCTGTTGAACACCCAGGGATGTCCTTGGACCCCACTTTAGAAACTGCAAGATTAGGAAAAATGCGGAGATTACATTGTTGTGGGGTGTTGAGAACAGCATAAAAAATAATACATCTGATGATTATAATTATTATCAGTTAAGCAAGGAGAGGAAAGGGCAGAGACTGAATTATAGTTGTAGTGGCGATGATGCTCTCAAAACTATTTTGAATATAAATATTTTTTATCATTATTAAAATGAAGAGGAGAAAGGGCATAGATTTCGTTGTACTAGCTATGGGAATGATGCTCGTGAATATATTTTTCTCTGTAGTTTTTATTCAACTGAGGAGACGAAAGTAAAGAAATTATATTGAAGCAGTAATGAAAATATTGTTGTTCAACCTGATATATGTATATCTGTAATTTTTATTCAACTGAGGAGACGAAAGTAAAGAAATTATATTGAAGCAGTAATGGAAATATCGTTGTTCAACCTGATATATGTATATCTGTAATCATTAAATGAGGAGTGGAAAAGGCAGCTGTTTTATAGTAGTAGTAGTAGTAGTAGTAGTAGTAGTAGTAGTAGTAGTAGTAGTAGTAGTAGTAGTAGTAGTAGTAGTAGTGATGATGATGATGATGATGATGATACTTGTTAAGCTATGTTCTTTATAATTTATCATTTAGGTAAGGAGAAGAGAGAGAGGGCTGAAATTGCATGGTTCTTACATCCCCACTACAGCTGCATGGGATACTGTACACGCAAGTCACTTAATCCAATCACGTGACTCAAGTATACGTCCTGTTTACGAGCCGCAATAGGCAGCAGAAGAATTAACTAAAACAGTCAGTCAGAAAGGGGAGGGTGTTGGAACATTTCCAACTTTCCGTGCAATCGGGTTCTTTGTTTGACTCGAGAAGAAACTTCATCCCTCCTTCAACCTCATTCATTCTGTCTCCATTCTCAATCCAAATAAAGCGAGAACTCACAACCATAACGATAGAATTCCGTGTTCTATTTCGAAATCCACAACATCACGTAAGATTCAGAACCTTTCGATGTATTACAATTGCTACCTTGACTAACAGAATCTTATTCAATTGCTGTTGTATCCAACCTATTATACTGCACAAAACATCAAATCACTAGATCTATTGTCATCAAAAGGTCATAAGAGATTGGTAAACAATTCAAGGCAATGCGCTTCTTTTAAGCCGAGGAAAAATATAGATTACTGAGAATTAAGTTCTTCGCCTGTCATTCAACCCACAAGTTTCGTTCACCAGCAAAGAAATTCCATTCATCCTTGGGTGATTCATTTTGAGAAGCGAAGCCGTATATAAAGCGAAGAATCATTCCGGTACCTCATGTCAACATTTCAGGAAACATTGAACCACCTCAGCGATCGAAGTTATGAATGCTGCTACATAGAGCCACTCTGTACGAGTTTGGAGCAGAGTGGCGGAAGGAAAATGAGCAAGAACTGTAATTTCAGAGGTTCGTAGATCGAAACCACGTTCGGCTAGCGTGTGTTGGATTTTTGTAAGCAAGTTTGGTAATATCAGCACCAGATCGAAGAAATTAGATTAACGTAAATATTTTTTTTGGTTTTAACCGAAATATGAAATTATTTTTTTTTGTAAGTTGTTAGAAAAATCCTGTGCATGCGTAAATGCCCGTGCGTGTGTGTAAGCTTATATGTACATGTCCCTGCGTGTGTATAAGCTTATGCCTATACATGCATGTGTGTGTGTTCGTGCACAAGTACGTGCGTATGCGAGAGAGTTTGTGAATGGCTACATGGAATATGACTTTCATATATTGAGTTGTAATTTGTCCTGGATTTTTTTTTGTGAGTGTGTGTGTGTGTGTGTGTGTGTGTGTTTCTTTTTTTTTCGTTTCTTTTTCTTCTTCTTTTCTTTCTCCTTCCTTTTTTTCTTTTTCCCTTTTCTTCTTTTTTTCTCCCCCTTCTATCCTTTTCTTTTTCTCTTTCCTTTTTTATTCTCTTTTCCTCTCTTTCTCTCTCCCTTTTCTTTTTCTCTGTCCCTTTTTTTCATTCACCCTGTGCCGAAAGCCAATTTGCTCCCTAATTGGTAAACAGAGGCAGGCGAGAATTTTGTCGGAAATGAGATGCGTTTCAAAAGCCTCTATTTGCATATTAGCCTCTCTGTCCTTAATAAAGTATCAATGGCGACTCGGGGAGACGGGTCTTCAATTTCAGTACGTCAACCGTTACGGACTTCCGAAACCTGTTAGCGATTGATGGAGAGACGGCCAGATAAAAGAGACGCTGGAACACGAGTCTCGCTTTCTGACTGGCTAGCTGGTGACTTTCTCAATTTAATGGTGAATGCTGAGAAAATGTCCATGGGCCGAGGTAGGGTGTACGAAGACCGAAGCTGGGGAGAGAAGAGGACTCGCGAATTGGAAACAGCACGACACTTGATGGCGGTTGCAAATTTTCCATTGCGACTTGGGCCACTATAGTTAAGCACATCAATGGGTACTGTTATTGACTCTTTCATTAGAGAGTGCATCAAGCGTTTTCGCTTAACGGTGCTTTCATTTATTCTTTTGTTTATTTGTTTGACATTGTTGTTGCTATCTAATTTAGGGCTTTCCCTTCCTTTTTCGCCTCTTCTTCATTTTTGTGTTTTCTTTTGTTTGTTTTTTTTATCGTTTCTCCCCCCCCCTCTCTCTCTCTCTCTCTCTCTCTCTCTCTCTCTCTCATTTATCTTGAAAAAAGCTTTTGACATTTCATTAAACCGACCCTCAACTCAGTAGCCTTTAAATTACTAGCTGAAAACCCATGTGCAGAGTGGGAATCTTAGAAATGAGGTGGGGTATTTCACAACAGATAGCTGGATTATTGAAAGATAGATAGATAGATAGATAGATAGACAGACAGACAGAAAGAAATTATTATCGGTCTGAGTGAGAGCGCTGACCGTACAATATTTATTGTTCATAGGACCGGCCTTATGTGCCGACGATATTGGCAGTCGCTTACAACATTAGTGGTTTCGCACCTGAATGGGTGCAAAACATTTTTGGCCTTGTGCAAGACCAATGTGAGCTCAGAGAATACTTAATGTGCCTCACTGTTGGTTAATGGTTAGAGTGGTACTGGACTATCACGGGGGTTTAGTGAGTTTGATACTCAACCGGTGCCCCACATTGAGCCTCATGCTCAGCAAACTTAAATTCATACTCACCGTGGGATTATAGTTTGTAAGTAGTGATTACGATTCCCAATAAGTGAAGCCTTGTATCAGACGATGCTAAACTGATCAATAGTAAAATTTACGCGTTTGGGTGCCTTCCGTCGAAAGTTTGTTCTACAGAAGCAAACCCCCTTGTTTGAAATTGCGTACTTAAAATCGACTTCTTGGATAGACACCAGTGGTGTTAAGGGCTCATAAATCTCCAATAATAAGGAATTTTTTTTTCATAATTACATTGAATCTGCCAAAAAATGCAATTACATTAGTATATGTTTTACTATTAGCATCATAAAAAGATTATTATCATAATCATTTACTATTAGCTGTATAAAATCACAATAATTGTAAAAAAATGTGTAACAGCTACCCTCTGATAAAATGATGTCACGTTTGTAAGGTGTTTTATTGAACGGTTGGGAAAAGAAAGATGCACCTACTTGATCTATTCGGCAGGCTGGGAAGGTACTTTAAGGGAGGAGAGGTAAAGATGAAGAAAGCTGTCAGCTGCTGGCAAAGCAAAGACAAAGGGAAGGACTGCATAGGCCATTTTTTTTTTTTTTTGCCCTAATTTTTCATATTCCGACCTTAGGAATACATGATAGCCGATTCTGATATGTGTAACAAAAGTTGATGAACAAATTTTATTGATCATTTGTTCCAGATTCTTAGTATTAAGTCATTTTCTTTAATGAGTTGACTGGAAATGGCAGAATCGAGCTGATTTTAGTAATTCTAAAGACAATTTCAACATCACAGCCAATAATTGAACAACTATAGCGTCAAAATTTGAAGTCACGTTAAAAAAAAACATTGTATAATAAATATGGTCAGAATAAATTTTATTCATGATATCACCAGCTTTTACCACAAGCAAACATCTAAAACATAGTTTTAAAACATATCTAGAAAAAATCTAGATTCTAGAAAATGTAGATGTTATTGATAAACCGGTCAGAATAAGGCTCCCAAAAGGTCGAAAATGCTCTCTTTCCAAAAACTAAAAGACACATTTTTAGAAGGGGCCCAGTGGAGTACTGATGTCAGTTTTCAAGTCTGTAGACAAAACGGTATGCCTTTGAGCGCAGGAACGCACAAACCCTCTGTAATATTTGATGGCTATGTTTTTTCAACTATAAATAACTAATCATACAACACTAGGATAGGAAAAATATTTTTCATTTTGTGTCACATTTTGAGGACCATATCAAATCAACTTTTTTTTTTCGATTTAAATATTTTTTTTAAACCGTGGAATTTTCATTGGTAACTGCAAGCAAAAATAAAAACGGCGTCTAATGTTTAACAGCCTGATACACGCATTAATACAAGGATCTTCATTCCATGGGTGTGTTTGGTCTCCTGTCGAGTGATGAATGGCCGGCAGCCGTTTGGAGTTCTCAGAACGCTTTCGTTTCAACAAAAAAAAGAGAGAGAGAGAGGGGGGATTTAGAAAGGAGAGAGGCAAGTGAGCGAGAAAGAACAAGAAAAAGGAAAGCAAGAAAAAAGAGAGCGGGAGCGAGCGAGCAAGCCTGGGGAAGTTGGAAATAGAGATTGAGAGTGAACGAGATCCTCTCTAGAGAGGATCTCTAGCGATTTCCGTTTCATGAGCAGTTTATCGACTTTTCACGTCTTCTAACTTTTTTCTCGATTACTATTTCAGATGAAGACAAATGACCCAAGATGCACAACCGGCGAAATCACGTCTTGTGCACCGGAAGAAGTCACTTCCTCTTCGTTGAGAGACTGTTTGTCATGCGTCAAAACCGGCTTTTTGGAGTCACTTCAACCGATAACATGGAGAAGACGATGGGGAACGATGGCCATCAGAGACGCGTGTCTTGGTTACTATGCATTTCATTAAATAAGTAGTTTTTCTCGGTTTTATTATTATTGCTTTTTATCACAAAACTCTGGGTTGATGTATCAACATCATCATCATCAGCAGCCTTTTAGCGTATGTCGTTGGACATTGACCTTCAGCAAGAATCGCCAGAACTCTATATCGTATCCAAATCATCGCACACTCTTATTTTCTGTCGGTCACTGTTTCGCATATGATCTCTGGGAATCCTAGTAGTGAGTCGTCCAGGGTTGTCTGACATACTTGCAACATGACCAGCCAATTGCCTTTCGAGTTTTCTATTGGATTCTGTAATACCTCAGCTCCCTGTTCATTTTCTAATATACTGTGCTGTCTTGGGGCCTCTCCGCGTGATGCTGAGCATGATTCTTTCCTGTGCACGTTGCATGGTTCTCAGTTTGAGGGTCAATCTTTTGATTTTATTTTTGTTGCTTTTTATTACAACTCTGTGGTTAGATATTATTAGTAGTATTATTATTGTTGTTTTTGTTGTTGTTGTTGCTATTATTATTATTATTATCATTGTTGCTATTATTATTATTATTATTATTATCATTATTATCATTATTATTATTCCTTTTGATGTCTAGTAGTATTCATTGCTCACTGAGTTTCGGCCAGAAACTTCGGACTGGCAAAGATGTTACGACTTATAAGTAGACACTAGCAGTTTTTCCCTATTTCACTTCATATATACGGAGGGGGGTCAGTACAAGAGGCTACATAAGATACAGTACATAGTTCTATAGCAAACAAAATATTTACATGGACAGTGCTTCGCTGCAGATGTGAGTGGTTCCTGTGAGGACAATTTTCTGTATCTCAAAAATATTTGTTTCCCAGTATTCTACCCAAGCTATTTTTGGACACCTTTTCTTTATGACACCTAGGGTTCCTGTAACATCAGGAATAGTTTCAGTCATTATCATTATTATTAATATTATTGTTAGTTTCCATTATTAGCATTATTTTATTAATAGTTTTACTCAATCTTATTATTATTGTTCTATATACCAACATCTTGGATCGGTACTACAGATTTTTGCTCGAGTAATCCTCTCTTATACACGCACATACACACACATGATTGTGTATGTGTGCAGGTATGAGTGTATCTGTGCATGTGTTCAAAAGTAACTATTGAACTCGTTTCAACGGAAGAGCCCATATTTCGAATAGTGGGTAGGAAAGATTTTTATCTGCCAAATTATTATCTTTAAGTATAAGAGTCCATTGTTACGGACAGGGAAACAAAAACAAAAAATAACACTGGTAATTACATAGGTAGATTGCATCAACATCCCCCAACCAACACATTTGGGCACATGTACATAGAGACGGAGGAACCCATGCACACACAAGCATACATACGAACGCATAAACTTATTCATACACACACACATACACATACATACACAAACACAAGCTAATAAGCAAATACACACGAACACAACCAAAATATTAGCTTACAATCAACGTCATGCACATACAAGCACACAAACACAAAAGCACACACACTCTTATGCTCACACACAAACGTACGCACACAGAAGCACACAAAAGTACATACACACACAAGCACATAAATACACATACACATGCATGAGCATACACGCAATCAGACACATATACATACCGTGGCGCGCGTACAAACAAACGCATACATAGAGTACGAACGCAAACCCCGACACACAGACACTCACCTACACGCACAAACACATTAAGAGGAAATACGTACGTGCAAATCCGTACACACCCAACCGCATACAATAAACATGTGCACTAACATACAAAATTTAATACACACACAATCTCAAATATATAAGCATATATACACGCACACACAAAAACAAACACGCACACTGATAATTGCAGACAAAAACGCGCGCACACACACATATACATATGCAATCATACAATCATACTATCACTCACAACCCTCGACAAATGTTTTCATTTTTTCCGTCGTTACGGAGGTTAAGCAACGACGAGCTTGTCATTAAATGGGTGACCAACTTGGTATGTCAGGAACAACAAGCAGCAGGGTATCATGCATACAGCTTCCCGTGGTGTTCCCGTTGATTCACCTATGGAGGAGACCGATCTCTGCACTATGCTCAATAACACAAACCGAAGACCCATCCCCTGAACCCTCTGACTGGCATGGCTGCGTGCGACAAGAAATGAATGAATGAATGTTCACAGTCAATTTCCTTGAAAACAGATCCTGTTCTGTCATTTTTTCCATTTTTTTCCAAATTTCTTTCTCTGTTAATTGATGGACTAAAAGAAAATATCTAAAATAATCGAATCCAAAGATTAATTTTTCATAAAGCACAGATTTTGAAAGAATTAACTCATTGACTGCGACAGGAGTAGCTCACTTGCCAATTTCTAAATGCTGTGGTTATTTCTATTATACGGGTTTGGGATAAAATAAACTGAACAGTGTGTCAATATAGAGATTCAGTTTCTAATTTTGACCTTTGACCCCAATAAGAGATCATGGATTCAAACTATGCGCTTACTGGATCATATCTCGTTTAGAAATTGTCTGAACTTTCAATTAAAATAGATTTTGTAAAATTGGTGCAGGTTCAGGGAAAAATCGAAAACTGATACGTAAGAAAAATGCTCCGGGGTCCCATTAGTAACCATAAAAAATTTAATGACCATAACTCGAACCGTCCTTGAGTTATGCGATGACAAATAGATTTAATGACTTTCGGAGAATTACATCGACGAATTAATTTTACTTTTTTCTGTTCCCTGGGTGATGTTGTATTTTCTGATTGATATTTAGAAAATGGCTATTATTTCCTTCAAACATTGATGTTTTATCATTTACCTATTTTAATTCAGACAGTATAGAAAACATACCTTAAGGCTGTCCCAAAGGCAAAGATAGCATGGAACATCGCAAAAACATTTTGGGGATCCATATCCTTGACATAAGCCATAGGAAAATATCACTTCATTATCATCAGTCTTTCATCGTCCATCTTTAGACATAGACTCTCCCCAGGATTCGCCAGACCTCTCCATCATGGGTGTCGAGGAGCCAATACTTTTTGAACCTACCCGGTTCGTGTCTGCCAGCCTCAGTTCTGCACTTGATCTTTTGGGATGTCGTAATGTCTATTGGTTGTCTGCCATTCTTGCAATATGACCAGCCCATTGGCACTTGAGTTTTCTAATGATTTTTATGATGTCACAGGCTTATTTTCCCTAATATAACGTGCTGTCTTGTGATCTCACCATGTGACGTTCAGGATGGTTCTCTCATGTGCACGTTGAATGTTTCTGAGTTTGAGTATCAGTCTCTTGGCTTGGTTCTATATTTAGCTCCATAGGAGACTATCAGGAGGTGCATTGGTCATATACCCTTCCCTTTAAAACTAATGGCATTTTCTTGTGCTTGGAGGTTGAGCTTGCTCTACCGAAGGCTTGCCATACTAGTTGGTCTATATAGCAAAATAACTTTTTGTACTCAGGAACCCCAAAATCGTATTTTTCGGATCAAAAACAATGTTTTTATCTTCATGCCTATATGTTATGCAATCTTATACCACAATATGTCATCTTTCTGAGTTATTCTATGTCGTGGTATGTCATGTAATGTCATGTTATGTCATGTTATGTAATCTTAGGTCACTTTAAGTCATCTTTTATATTTTCGTCATCATATCTTATTTTTATAACCATTTTTATATTTTCCAAAGGCATGCAATGACATCACCTTGCTCCTCCGAATATAGTACAATCGCAGATACTGGAAGATTAATCACTTCATTAAAAATTTGCAAATTCACCCATTATATGAATTGCATATAAGTAGATTTAACAGTATCGCTCTCCTGGTTGCAAAAGCAAAGTTTGACGGGAATAATGGCAAGTTTATATTCCTTTACCCATGAGTAATCAGAAAATAATTCTCACTACCCAAAAATAAAGATTGCGTTGAATTTCTTTCAAACTATAAAAAAAGTTAATTAAAGATAATTGCAATTTCATTTCAGTTGAAAAGTGGGGGATCCTTCCATCAGCAACATTTTTACCCCAAAGAGAGAGAGTCAAGTGTTACGGATAGCAAACCAAGAACATAATATTCAGAACTCATTCTGTAAATATGGGAACTGGGTATGAAGTGGAATAAGACCATATGTACAGGGAGAACCCATGAAAATCGAACAAAAAACTGCCAACAAGATTATCTAGCTGGTCATTGCTATCCAGTGACTGTTCTGCTCCCGGACGGGGGGGGGGTATCAATATTATCTACTCGTTAAACCAAGTTTTTTAGAACATTCACGAAAATATTTGGATTGGAATGTTTGTTTTTTTTACTTCACTAGGAATAGGGCATAGTTTGAAACAATAGACAGGAAGTATTTATCAAGAAAAATTGATACTCCGCCTCCTCCAACTTGAAGAGCCCAGTGTTACGACTGGCAAACCAAGAAAATCACACTTCATTATTCGAGTGAATTATTTGCAAACTGCAAGTAGACATTAGAAATGTGAATATTCGCACGATAGAAATTCTTCATGTCGAAATGAATTTGAATGGAGACCGAGACCATTGGGTCATTCGATGGGACCAGCCGTCTGTGATGTTTCAGAATCAATTTGCACAAATTTGCTAATGAATTCAGATAGTCATTTCGAAGAACGATAAGCAAAAAAAAGAGACAGGTCTGGTTAGTCGCTCAATAGAAACCTGCATGTGGCTAATGCCCTTTAGCAGCAAACTGTGTTCGGGATGATCAATTGAAAAATGCAAAAGATGGTGATCAATGAATAAGCTATTTCTGTCGCCTTTTGTTTGGTCAGTGATTACTCAAAAAAAAGTCCCATTTGAAAAACAAAACAAAAGCGTGAATGTTACTGGACACGAACTAAGGGACCAATTTAGCATAAACCTCCATCGCAAACTGAATCCCACCTCTAAAAACCAGTTTTGGGGGAGGGCTGAAAAGGAATGAGTAAATTTTCAGCCTCTACGCTTCATACATACATTGCCAACTAGGCAGCAACCCAGCCAAACATACCAAACTGGCAATGGAAGAAACCTATGTTGACAGTTTTGGTTGATAGTTTTTAAAAAGAGGGGAGGACCAGTGAAAGCTGAGACGGCGTCATTACTGGGGGAGGGAAAGCCAGCGTTGACACCAAAACGTTCTCGAGTGAATAGAATGATCTATGAAGCACTGCTTAATTCTTATTAACTCGATAAAAACGTGTGACATTCCGAAAACGTTCAAATCCGAGAGGATCCACTCTAAAAGGAAAGCCGTACACAATAAAAGAAAAAATGTCCCGTTGTTTGTTAATAGTGTTATGGTTAAAGAGCTGAGAAGCCAGCCGTGAGCTCAATAGGATTTTATGCTCGGCGATCTACTTATGTGTGTGCTTTAGTTTGATTCGTTGCTTTGTGTGCGTATGTACATGTGCATGTATGTGTGAGCATGTGTGTGTGTATGTTTATGTGTATTTGTTTATGTGTATGTGTATATGTTTGTGTATGTGTGTATGTGTGTGTGTGTGTGTGTGTACAATGTTTAGCCTAAGCAAATATCAGTATATGGGACTTTGTGACAAGTAAAGGAATAACAAATAAAGATGTATGTATGTTTGTGTTTGCATGTGTGTGTGTGTGTGTGTGTGTGTGTATGTGTGTGTGTGTGTGTGTGCGTGTGTGTGTGTTTGCGTGGGTGTTTGTGTGTGTGCGTACCTTGATGAGCTTAAGCCAGCATAAAAGAAGAATCAATAAAGGAAGAACAAACAAATAAACAAACTAACAAAAACAAAATGGGGTGCGGGATAAGAAAGATAAAGAAAGGATGTAGAAAGAAAGATGAAAAACAAAGTAAGACGAACAGAGCAAAAAAAGAAAGATCAAGAAAAAGAAAGCAACAAGACTGACTGCTGCAGGGTTAAACTACAGTCCAACGTCTATTCTGACAGAAGATTATAGCTGCAACTTATGTATTTAGTATGGTTGGGGTTCCCAAATTTATTTGGTCGTGGAACCCTTATACAATCTTTTAAAAATTGCAAATCTCATTCCTATATTTCACGAATAACCCCCGAAACCTTAATTTTGATAAGATAAAGATCATTTTATCGAGAAAATTCACTCATACAAAAAAAACTATAATAAATGAAAAATCAAAATAGAAAATAACTTTGTTTACAACTATTATACATTTGTAATTGTTCAAAAAATATCAAAAGCAATATTATATGAATAATGTTGCTGCTCTTTGGATTCCAGTATCTGGTTTAATATCAATGATTAGTTTAATATTGGATGATTAAATTCGTGTATCTGTTTGTGATATTTAGTTTTTGTGATAATATAGAATTTCAAGTATGTATAATATATCTCTAGATATGTAAGACTTGTTAGTTTCGCTTTGTTGGTAGGAGAACCAACTTCAATAATCAGCGCACCACAGTGGAGGAACAACAAAAAAACAAAATAGAAGAAAGGTGCTGACCAATTGATAAGTTACCTTTCTTGCCTTTTGGGCGGTGATCACTGAAATGTCCGAATTTTCTAAAAAAGAGGAAATGCCACTGGACACAAACCAAAGGGCCAATTTAACCTACATTGTGAATCGACCTCCCAATTAAAAACCTTTTCGAGAGAGGTTGAGAAACAAAAGTTTGAATAAGAAAAATATTGAAAAAGGGTGTGATCAATGAATAGATTGATTTTCTCACCTTTTGTTGGGAGATGATCGCGAAAAAAGACCGAATAATCAAACAAACGCGTGGAACTACCGAACACAAACTGAAGGACAAATTAAGCATAAACTTACATAATAAATTCAACCCCCACTAAGAAGAGGGGGGTTAATAAAAAAAGATTTTTCTAGACATAATAAGGAGTAAATATTTGTAATTTCAGTCCTGCAGATCTATTGGCACGGCCTGTTAGTATGATATATACATAGCCAAACAGCCAAACACACTTAAAAACTGAAGAAATCTATGTAGATGTTAACAGTTTTGGTTGGTTGTCGGTTTTTGATAAAAGGATGAATCAAATCAAGATGCTGAATAAAATCATCTTTTAAATACTTCTACCCATTCACCCGTTTCTTTTTCGTCTTGTACCCTGTGCTTGAGAATTTACTCTGAACTAATGGTTCTCAAATAGTGCGGTACAACCATAATCATCTTTTTAGCTTCCGTTATTGCACACTGACCTTCCCAAAAATTCATCAGATCTCTCTATCACATCCAAATCATCGTGCCATCATATTTTTTGTCAGTCACAATTTCGCATATAATCTCTGGGGATCCACGTTTTGAGTCGTGATGCCAAGTGGTTGACATTTTTGCAATATAACCAGCTCATTGCCGTTTGAGTTTTCCAATGGATTCTATGTTATCTCAGACTCCTGTTTTTCCAACTGATAAATTCTGCTGTCTTGTCATCTCCCTATGTGGCGTTAAACAAGATTTTTCACTGTGCAAGTTGCATGGTTCTTAGTTTGAGAGACAATCTTTTGGTTAGGTTCCAGGCTTCAGTTCCATGGGTGACTAACGAAAGGATGGATTGGTTGAAGACAAACTTGCTTTCTTCGTTTTGATTCTCATTCTTTTGGGGACTCCATGGGCATTCATCGTCACAGGTTGGTATCTACTTTCTTTATCTCAGCTTCGATTCTTCCAATGTGCCGTGCAAAATTTTCCAACTACGCAAACACATACATACGTTTCAGTACGGGTATTAAGTCTCTTCCACTTCCGCCACTGAGTTATCAATTCAATGGTTTTATCACCAGATTTTTAGCGGCTGATGAAAGGAAAAGGGGTTGTTTTATAAATATATGTATATGTATATCAATATGCTGTTATCAAAGGCTTGTTCATCGACTACTGGAATATCTATATCTAATTAACTTCATTCTTACAGTTGATGGGCCGCGTACGTCATATATATTTCTCAGTGTGCCGTCACACAATAAAGTTTGAGAACCATTCATCTGATAACTACGTCTTCCCGTCCAGCTGTTCCTTTTTTATTGTGTTAACCCGGTTCCCGAGGAGATATCCCAAAGTAACACGCAGTGAACGGAACACATATCGCTTGGATGCCTCTTCAACTGATTGCATCTTTGGACACAGAATAGAAGGTGAATTGTCGTTCCCTATGCAAAGTCAAGGAGATTTGTTTCTTTAACAAAGTCAACCACTCATTGGCAGGCCAGTGGCAACCACTCGTCACCCTGACACAAATACAAATGCAAGGAAAATTACAAAAGTATGAATATAATGTGAACACACAAAAGTGAAGATGCAATACAAGTTCACAGATGAAAATATGGCCCCAGATAAAAAATTAAGGGGGGGGGTGAGGATTGATGTCTATTATCGCTAGTCAATACTGCTCTTTATTAGTTTCATTCGTGACCATAGTTCTGTCTAAACTATGTTTTGTGACAAATGCACGAAAGAAATTTATGTGCGCAAAAAAGTTAGTTACTTATGATGCTGTAGAAACTTTAATGCATTCAGAGAACGCATATCCCCGCCAACACCTTTGCAAAGGATAGTAATTGTGCATGGATCCACCAAAAAGATTATTCAGTTCTTCCGTAGCTTTCCATAAAATGTCATTGGAATTCATTGAGAACATTTGGAGATATCGTGTAAACATGATATTCTGGTCATATTATGCGGTTTGGACTAATAACTACAACGTTGGGAGGTAATTGTGCATCAATCCGCTGTGGTGAAAGAGATGAGACCGTAAACCACATAACTAGTGAATGTAGTCAACTAGCCCAGAAGGAGTATAAACACAGACACGATAGATTAGCAACGGTGATACACTGGGAACTGAGTGAAAGAATGGGATTTAACCATACCGAAAAGTGGTACCAGCTCAAACCAGAGACAGCCCTGGAGAATGGAAACCACAAATTGCTCTTGGACTTGGACATCCAAACTGACCACCTCATCCAGACAAGAAGACCGGAAGACCTGAGGAGACTCACTGTCACTCAGCCTTCAGCAATGACCACCAGGCAACTGGTGTGAAACTGTAAATCACAGTATTGCTGTGGTCTATGAGAATCTGGAGAGGAGGGTTGGAGACTTGAAGAGACTTGCTGTCGCTCAAACTCCAGCAGTAACCACCTGGCAACTGGTGTGAGATTGCAAATAATAATGATAATAATACAACATCCGAACTGACCACCCCATCCAAGCGAGAAGACTGGACAAGAAGAGGAGAACCAGCCAAATAATAAACGTGGTCGTTCCAGCAGATCACTGTGTTGATAGGGAAGAGAGTGATTAGCTGGGTAAATACTAGAACTGGGCAAAGGAGCAGAAGAAGGTGTGGAACATGAAAGTCAGCGTAATACCAGTAATATCAGGTGCACTCGGAACCGTACCACACTTAAAGCGAGATTGGATGACCTAGGGATAAGAGGAAGGATTGAGACTGTACAGACTACAGCACTGCTTGGCCTGCACGAATACCGAAGAGAGTATTATGAGATCTACGACTCCAACTGTCAGCAATGACCTAACAGGGAGAAGAGGAGAGGGAAGGGAAGAAAAAAAAGAAAAGAAATGGTGGTGGAGGTACGAACCACAGCACTGCTGTGATAGATGAGGGAGATATGAGATGAGAGCTTACCGTCACCCAGCCTTCAGCGATAACTATCGAACAACTGGTGTGAGACTGTAAACCACAGCACTGCTGTGGACTGTGAGAGTATGGAGAGGATTAGAGACCTGACGTGACTTACTATCGCTCAGCCTCCTGGTGAGACCACCAGGCAAATGGTGTGAAATTGAATAATAATAATAATAATAATAATAATAATAATAATAATAATAATAATAATAATAATAATAATAATAATAAGGCCGGACTTAGTAATAGTAGACAAAAAAAGGAAGGCCTGCCAAATAGTAGACGTGGCTGTGCCTGCAGACCATAGAGTAAAAAAGAAGGAGGGTGAAAAAAGGGAAAAATACCAGGACCTAGCAAGGGAGTTAAAGAAAATGTGGAACATGAAAACCAGGGTAGTACCAGTCATAGTGGGAGCACTAGGAACTGTCCCCAGAACGCTGAGGGAGAGACTGGAGGAGATCGGGATTAGGGGGAGGATAGTGACCGTACAGACCACAGCACTACTGGGAACTGCACGGGTACTGAGGAAGGTGCTAGAGATATAAGTACTGCAACGAATTGTAGCTCTGTCATGATATGCGAAAGAGGGAGGAGACGTTAGCTGAAGACCTGAGGAGACTTATTGTCACTCAGCCCTCAGCGATAACCACTGGGCAACCGGTGTGAAACTGTAAATCGCAGAATTACTGCGACCTGCTAGTACTAGGAGAGGAGGGCTGGAGACTTGAGGAGACTTGCTGTCACTCAAACTCCAGCGGTTACCACCAGGCAACTGGTGTGAGATTCCAAATAATAATAATGATAATAATAATAATAATAATAATAATAATAATAATAATAATAATAATAATAATAATAATAATAATAATAATAGTAATAATAATAATAATAATCTATGCTAAGGTCAAACAGTCTTGTTTTATTAAAACGTAAAAGGCAAACAAAACAGAGTTTATTTCTCCATACAAAATAATTCCAAAACTCGAATCCCATTCCAACTTCTTTATCAATTTGAAATTCAATGCTTACAAAAAGATCAAACACCTATTAAATTTGAAACAACCAAAATGCTACAAGAAACACAGTTTTGAAATTAATCATCTTCTTCTCAAATCAGTCTACTTATCTAGGAATAGATATGCAAAGATTATTTTTTGTTGTTGCTCGGTCTCATTAGTCATTGTGTATGTCATGGTTTTCAGTGTATAACTCATTAGTTCTCGGTGGGATGAAATTGCAATCGTGTGAAAATATAGTCAACTCAAAAGTTTTACAATAATAATGATAATCATCATCATAATGATAATAATAAGAAGAATAACAGGAAACCCAAGCATCTATACAGAAAATTGTCCTCACAGACACCGCCCATATCCTTCACAAAGCACTGTCCTTGTAAATATTTTGTCTGTTACACAACTACGTACTGCCTTTCGTAGAGCCTCCTGAATTAGTCCTGTATTGAACTCCCCTCTTGTATATATGAAGAAAAACAATGCCAGTGCCTACTAAGTCATAACATCGTTGCCCGCCCTATGTTTCAAGCCTAAACTCGTTGTGCAATGGATACTACTTGACATCAAAGGGATAATAATAATAATAATAATAATAATAATAATAATAATAATAATAATAATAATAATAATAATAATAATAATAATAAAAAATAATGAATTATAATCATAATCATTGAAACTAATCTCATAGCCTACCGTATCTGTTAACTAGGTAGACAGTTTTTTTCCAAACACTATCTCTGTACATCACTATTTCCCTGTTCCAGGGCTGCAGTCATGCATGGTCAATAGTGTTTAGGTCGTAAAGTTGACAAAGATCAGTTTCAAATCCTGTAGATAGTTTCACTGTTTTTGTTTTCTTTTACTTAA
>OY735225.1:9596343-9796343 GCA_963457665.1 Thysanoteuthis rhombus
ATTCGGGTACAAAGCGGTTATTTGAGCTTTCAATTCATTGGCTGGCTACTTAGCAGAGAGGTTAGCCCAGGTAGACGTAAGTTTAATTCCTGTAGCAGCCCATGATTTCAATTGTTTATTGTATATTCACCAAGTAAACATGGAATGTCGGTTCAAAAAGAGTTCCTAATAAAAAAAAAATGACGGACCTATAATTAGATATACATGTACATTTATGCTTTTGTATGGACTTGAAAACACATTAAATATACTGATGGACTGAAACAAATGGACAGAGAGGAAGTCTATTTGTTCTATGTCAGTGTGGGGCAGATCTACCGATCGGTTGTCACGGACACTTAGCTTGAAAGAGGCTCACCTAATGAGATAAGTGGAAGTCATCAAGGGTTGACGAGAGACTCGCCCAGTTTTTGCTTTATTTTTTCTTTTATTTCACTTAGTATTGATCAGAAGGTATTGATCTCTGCTTACTGTGTGATTCGAACCATACCCACCTGTGTCTATACTGATACGTGTACATGCACATATATACTTACAAACGCACGTGCATACACGTATACACAAACACACACCCATACACACGCAAATACAGATACGCACATATGTGTGTGTGTGTGTGTGTGTGTGTCAGGTTGACTATAAGGAAAAATAGCTTTGCCTTTCAAAGTGGCAATTTCAAATGAAACAGTCATTTCATGTAACAATGCCTTGCGATATCATTACGCGTGAGCGGCAAACGCTAAGTATTTGAAAATACGGAGAAAGAACCGAGTAGAACAAAAAGAAGATGCATTGAATCGAAAGTTGAACAAAAACCAGGGTTTTTCACTCGTGCTCTTCTCTTATCAAAATTAATACTGAAACAAAATAGCATATCAATCAGCAAACAAGATCTGAATCAATTTGAAGCAGGTTAAACATTTTCTAATCCTCCTCATAAAAAATCAACATACTTAAACACAGTAACAGACCATTTAGAAGCACAAAAACGTTAACATATATGACTACTTATCCTCAATCCTACTCTTTTAAGCAGAGAGGCTTTCGATACTATTTCAAGTTCTTTCAAGTGACTTGGCAAGTGATTGATCCTCAGTTGTTTACAGCATCTGGTATTCCCAGATTGTACCCATCTCAGCGATCACCAGGTTTGACGTTGCTTAACTTCGGTGATCTCACGAAAAACCAGTATCCAATGCGATTTGACCGTACCTGCTGCAAGAAAAAAAGGATAGTCCTAACAATCAAAATAAAGTGTCATACATAAGCGTCCGCTGGTGTGGGGAACGGGAAATCCCCCCCCACCACATCATCTTGCGTGAGAGAGGTTGAAAGTTGGAACCATATAGTCAATATCAGATTATGGTGCTATACAATTGTTTTATGTAGCCTTAACTTAATGCATCTATATGAAAAGATGGTGTTATTCTTCGCCGATAACAGGGTTGTTATTTCGGGCATATTCTTTTTTAAACATTTAAAAGAGTCTTTATCATTCGAACTTTCTGTACAGGCAATCCAATTTCTTCTTCCGATCTTTGATGTTAACACAGCGTTCCAGTCTAATCATTCTACGACCTTCTTCAATTGCATTATATAAAGAGAAGGAGACCGATAAAAGACCCTCTTTCTTTACGGATATAACATGATACACCTGAAGAAGGCCGTTCGGTCGAAATGTTGTGTTTACATCTAAGCTGGGAGGAAGGGATTGAATCGTCCGAACAAAAGTTCGAAAATGTCACGTATTCATGAAAAAATATTCCTTTAGTTTCTGGAAGTCCATCTCTTATCATCAAAGTGTTTAATTAACTTACAGGTGGCTTCTTTCAAAGGGATGTTCATCATAACGTGATGGCTAACAAGTTCGTCTGCCTCGGGTCATGAGTTCAATTCCCATTGATGGCCTTGTGCCAGACTAAAGAAAATTTGCAAATATTTTGGGAGGTATACAGTATACGCCTGAGAATTCTTAGATATTAACTAAGCTTAGAGGGAAATAAACGTGGGACATCCAGTGATGATCAACCCATAACAGTGGTAATGGTCTCGTTAACTATAGCTTCACACAGAGGCGCCCAAAAATCTGGGAGAGAAGCTTAGAAAAATGGTTAACAAGCTATTCTAGCAGCTTAATACTGGGCTGATCATTATCTCGAAAGATAGGATCCCAAAAACCAAGGAGTTTCCGATCTTTTGGAATGAATGCTGAAATTTAGAAACCACAACCCCGAAAGGACAAAATATCGTAAGGCTAAAATCCAAAAAGATCAAAATCTCGTTAGACTGGTATCACGGATGGCAAAATCCCGGAACCATAACCCTGAAAAATCAAAATCGTGTAAGGCTAAAATCTCGAAATAGCAATTCCGAAAGAAAAAAATCTCATAAGACTGAAAACCCAGAAAGATCAAAATTTTGCTAGGCTGAAATCCTGAAAGGAAAGATCCCTTTATAGAGATCGTTCTTTGCTTGATACTGTATTGAAAGATTTTGTCTTTCTTACTGTATTCTCTACGACACAGTAAAGCAGGATTAGGGTTTGAGCAATGGTTCCCAAACTTTTTAATTCAAGGACCCCAGTATTTAAAAAATATAACACGCTCTAAAATTCAATCAAATTAACAGGCACACCATTTCAACAATATGAAATTCCTTATTATAAAGAAGACTATTATATTTTATCATATAAAAGTTCATTCAACGTGTATTATCTTAAAAGAAGTTTTAACAGCGTATCAATATTATTCAATAAGCAAAGGAGCTATGTATATAGCTAGGATTCAGTTTGAAAACATCAAAATGGCACCTGAAAAGTGACGCACGCGAAGGAAAATAAAGACAGGATTTCAAAATGGCGGCCCAGAATTCATCTGACCCGGGGGGAACAGAAAAACTGGTATAATTCACATAGACTGTAACGGAATAGAGAACTAAAACAACATGATTATGATGAGGACATATAACAATTAAAAACAATGCTTAAACAGAAATTAATACAAATTGAAGCACTTAAAAAGAGTAAGCACGATATTGAACATGCTGGAAATTAAAGCACATTTCATAATTTCCAAGTATGGGCTAATTGTCGATTCTTGGTGTTAATTTAGCGACCGTCAACAGCGAGCTTATATCGTTAGTTTGTCTTTATGTCAGTAAGTGTTGAAAATTCTCTACTTTATCATTCAAGAAGTATCAACACAGATATGTTGTCACAAAAGTTAACAAAATGTTGACTGACTTGCGGGACAAGAATGGATATTCAGAAGCAACGGTCAGCTGAAACGTTTGAAGTGATTGTTGTTTAAACTGTAGCGGGGTCAGTAATCAACAGCAAAAGGGTGGCAGATCTAGTCAAAATTCTCTATTTACTCATTCAAAAAGTATTAATCAAAACGATCAGCCGGAGCTTCAAAGGTCTGTCTGATATCGCACATTAATTACCAAATCGGTGTTGACTGATGAATCGTTGCTGATGTAATCAGACAAGTTTGAGAGCAAAAACAGAATCTTGTTGATCATTCTTATTTTCCATGATGAGATGAGCCTCTTCTTGAGCGTTGCATTATTGTCATGATCTTCTAAGATGTTTGAATGTCTTCCCTGAAATGATGAATTCAGTTCATTCAGTAAGTTGAATAGAAGATACAAATTGAAAACAAGATAGACAAGTCTGCCAAGCCAAATTTAATCAACCCTGAATGAAACAAGGCCAGCATTATGTCTCGTCAGAAATGAGTTCATCAAGAATTTCGAATATATGCTCTTACATACTGCCTCGAGAAAGCCACCGTACTTTTTTTATGAAGCATAGGATTTGGATACTTAACCCACATCTCTTTAAAATGCACAGCAGAGAAATGAATATACCGTAGTCTGATTTTAATAAAGGTGACCCATTTAATGCCACAAGACAAAACAACTAACAGGGTTTGTCCCATATTCTTCGTTTTGAGCAATTGCTGATGACTCATACCATGTAACACAATGATGTTGGACGCGTGTTCCTTCACACATGCCAAGATACCAGATGTCTGGGCCAATAACCCCGAAGTCTGCACATCGAAATATCGCTCTGCTAGTGTGTTCGTGAATTTTTTTTTTATTTTAACTATAAAGATATCGGCAATATCAACTCTCAAGTCACCTGTTGGAGTAGACAGAGGAATTACATGGTGACCCATCGTGGCAGGTTAACTCGGCAAGTAAAAATGTCGTGCTCATGACGGAAATAACGCGTGTTTGAGCCCCGTAAAGAAAAAGCTCCATTCTGTCGCAAAAATCGAATGTTATCATATCTTAAGTATGTCCAGATAGTAATCAGCATTAGAATACAATATCTATATTTTCTAACAACGTAAGTTTTATCGGAAACTCCAACAAAATCAATCTCAATTGACACGAATTATGATTTATATGCATGGATTTGAATTTTCATACATATTTTTAAAAAAACTCCGATAATTCGATGTTGACAGGATATAAGTATGTTTATACGAGACTATGAAGATTATTATGGGCATTGCAGTGTACATAAGATGGGTCAATGATTATGCAAGTTGAAGCCGTCAGTGATGACAATTTGTCAATAAAACTTATAGAATAGCAGTATTGTTATTGTTATCAGCAGGAAGCAAAGTGACGGATGAAAAAGTACTGGGCCAATAACATATAGATGCTGAGATCAAATATACGCACTGCTAGTGTGGCTGTGATATTTGTGATAGTATGCGTACGGTACAGATCGTGGCTTGGTATATGAGTTTGTTTGTGCTAAAAATGCATATTTCACGTGATATACCCCATTATGAACGAAGTATATTTTCTTGCCTTACACCTATCCAAATAGTTAATATCAATAGTTAAACTTTATTTCCATTTTATAACAAAGTGATACTCATTGGATATTCCAACACCGACGATAAACTGGGCTGGAACAGGTACTATTTTCTTGCATCAGTCCAAATTTTGTTAAATTTTGGATGAAAAAAAATCCAATGATTTCATGTTGAAGAGATGTAAGTTTATTTGTGCAGAGCTATGACAAGTGTTAAAGGAATTCCAATGTAGGTATGATCAGTTGCTGCAGAGCTGAATAGAAGCTGTCAGTGTGTCCATAATTTCCAATGGAACAGTGGATGTCTAACACAGCACTAGTTTCAATTGCATCATGGTTATCACTACCAGAGGAAAGCAGAGTGGCACAGTGAAACCGTGCTGGGCCCATAACCCAAAGATCTGCAGATCGTACCGACTCTCTGCTAGTGTTGATGTGATATTTTACCTTCATATTCAAATGTCGGTAATATCAACTTACAAGTTGCATGTAAGAGTAAGCAGTTGTGTTTATTAATATGTAAACGTTACAGTTCATTGTTAGTTAATTTAGTTTGGCCTTGATTGATAATGTACATTTTACGTGTATGAAACCCATCCTTGAACAAATATATTTTCTTGCCAAAAAATTTTTTTTCTAGATCTTAGGTCTATCCAAATAATTCATATTAGTAGAAAAATTTTATTTCAATTTTGTAAAATTTATCTGATATTTAAACACCGGCAATTTTCTTGGTTTAAAAAAATATCATTTTCTTACATCAATTTAATTTTTCTTTTTTAATTTTGATGAAAAAACTTGTATAATTTGAAGTTGACAAGATGTCAGTATATTTGTACAGAACTATGACAACTGTTAGGTGAGATGCAATGTAAGAATGATTGGTTGCTGCAGGGCCGAATAGATTCTGTCAGCGTGTCCACAATATCCAATTGGACAATGGTTGACTAACACAGCTCTAGTTTGAACAGCATCGTGATCTTTGCTATCAGTGGAAGGCAGAGTGGCACAGTGGAATTATAACTCAGAAGTATGTAGATCGAAACTACGCTCTGTGTTGATGTGCTGTTCTACCTTCAAAGCCAAATATTGGTAATATCAACGTACAAGTTGCATGTAACATGAAGCAGTTCAGTTTGCTGGTATGGTTCAGTTCGTTTTTTGTTAATCCAGTTCGTCCTTGATAATAACCTAACGGAACTCTGACAAGTGTTAGGTGAGATGCAATGTAAGTATGATTGGTTGCTGCAGAGCCGAATAGAAGTTGTTTGTGTTTCCAATGGTACAGCGGTTGAATATAACTGCTTTAATTTCAAGGGTATTATCGCTGTTGTTACCAGCGGAAAGTAGAGTTCGTTGTGGGAGCTTACTGGGCCCATGACCCAGAGATCCATACATCGAAAGTACGTTCTGCTTATTTTGATATGATATTTTACCTTTTTGTTTCAAATATTGGTATTATCAACGTACAAGTTGCATGTGAGCACTTTTGTTTGATATTGTATGTATGTTACAGTTCGTTGATTTATAATTCAGGTTGTTTGTAATAGTTTTGCCCAATTTCCATGTTTGAGCACATTCCTTGACTAAGTATATTTTCTTACAAAAAGGTATTTTTTCAGATCTTACGCTTATCCAATAAGATAATATTAATATTAAACTTCAACTCATTTTGTAACGACGTGAAAGTTATTGGTTATTTCAACACCGGTAATAATCTGCAGGAAACTAATTTTATTTACTTGCATTGTTAGTTTTTTTTTAGATATAGAGTTAAAAACTTCGATAATTTGATGTTGATAAGATGTAAGTATATTTGTACGGGACTTTGACTAGTGTTACGGAAGTTGCAATGTAAGCATGATCGTTTGCTGCAGTGTCGAGTAGAAGCTGTCAGTGTCTCCATCTTTTCCAATAGATCAGTAGTTGACGATAAATGCTCTAGTTTTTAGTGAATTATCGTTATGGCTACAAGCGGAAAACAGAGTGTACGTGTGCTGGGCCCATGACCCGGAGGTTCGTAAATTGAAACTACACTCTGTAGTGTGTTCGTGATATTTTACTTTCACTTTTATGATATCGGTAATATAGATGTACAAGTTTTATGTAAAACTAGACGATGGTATTCGATGTCACGTGAGCGCTGCAGGTTGTGGCTGGTTGGTAAACCATGTGTACCATGGTATTAACGCACCTTCTGCTGATTGAACCCTTTCCTTGATTTGCAATACTTTGTTGCCTAAATCGTATGTTTTTAGATCTTAGCCCTCTCCCAGTGGTCCCTAGTAAAGCTATTAGTACGTGACTATGACAATTAATTTGGTCATTACCTGTTTGGTATGATTGGTTAATTGATATCTGTGTATTACTTTTCAGTGATGTCCATTATTTTCAATGAAACAATGGTTGAAATTATTTGAAACTGAAAGCAGGGTGATGCACTTGAAGCGTGCAGAAACCATCATCTACTGCATCAATACTGGAACTATTCCCAGTTAGTTTTCTTTTTAAACAATTTCCAGCACTTACCGATCGTGGTTGGCTAGAGGGAACGTTCAGGTTTGATATTAGATTTACGGTCTCTCGTTTAATTGGTCTTATAGCTGAATCAAGATTTTTCTCTTTTTGGGACTTTGGTCTTCCACCTTCAGGAACTGATACTTCAGGATTTTCGATTTTCATTGATCCCTTTCATCACTTGCTTTGTACCAGATAAAACATAACACAATTAACGTTTATATATGAGTGCTTATGCTAATTCTAAGTGCGTATATGCTAAGCGGTAATTGCTAAACAGATTAGCCTTGCTTGTGGGGAGAGAGAACATAAGAAAAAAAGCAGAGAAAGAGGAATAGAAGAAGAAGAAAAGTAAAGTGGGAAAGAATAAAAGAGAAAGAGAAAGAAAAAAGAGAAAAAGAGAAGCCCGCATGTTTACCAAACCTAATTATCTGAAACGTTTTAGATTGTGCTTAGTGTTGTACCAAATTCTCTAATCCACTTTACAGGTTGTAGCCCCAGAAATGTGACCAGGAGCATTGAAAAACACCTATACGAACAAAAAGAGAAGAAACCCTGGCTGGTTGGTCTTGCTGGCCATTTGTTGGGCTACAGTGATTGGAAAAGGAAAAGAAAATGGAAAGGAAATAGCGTTGAAATCTGCGCCCAGGAAACAATATTATTTCTCTTTTGTATATCCCTTCACCCGGTTTTATTCGATTTTTGTTTTCCCTGCTAATTCGTTTCAGTCGCCGACCATCAACTGTCAACTCATACGCTTCCCTCCTCCCTGATTAACAAAAGGGCTGAGGGGGGGAAAAGGGTATTGTTTGGAAAGAACTGACTCCTGCTCCTGGCCTTCTACCCGATGACAAGGCATTACCGCTAATAGGCCGATGATAGCCCCCAATTCTATAGACCCGTGTAGTTGATCCCTATTGTGACGTCACCTGATGAGGAGTGAGTTGGGCTGTGGGCCCCTTTGCGCCAGCAGGTGTTCTCGTCGGAGACTGGGCTGTCCCGACCCTGGCGAAAAAATGGTTTACAGTTAAGGGTTTTTTTTACGTCAGGTTGACGTCGAGGTCGACACTGAATATTAATCTTGAATGCTTGTAATTATTTCAGGGTGTTTTCGAAGTGTTTAACTATTATATTATTCCATTAGGAATCTTTCTCTTGGCCTTCTCTCTCTCTCTCTCTCTCTCTCTCTCTCTCTCAGTCTCTCTCTCCCCCTACCCTTTTCTTCTTTCTGTTTTTCTTTCTTCCTCACACACTCTCTCTCTCTCTCTCTCGTTCACTTTACTTTCTCTGTAATTAATTCATTATTCAGTTGAGAATCACTCTATCTTCTTTCCTTTCTCGTCACCCTATCTCTCTCACTCTTATTTTCCTTTTTATCTAATCTATCATCCCATAAGGAATCTCCCCCTCCCTTTCTCTCTCCACTTTCTCTCCCTCTTCCTCATTTTCTCTCTCTCTCTCTCTCTTTCATTTCTCTTTCCCCTTTCTCTCTCTCCTCTCATTCCTTTCCTTCTCTCTCCCGTCCCCCTCTCTCTCTGTCCTTTCTTTCTAACTCATTGTTCCTTTGAGAATCTCTCCCTTTCACCCCTCTCTCTCTCTTTCTCTCTCTCTCTCTGTCCGTTTCCCTTTCTCTCTTTTCTCTTTCTCTTCCTGACCTCTCTCTCTTTCTCTCTCTTTCTCTTTCTGTCCTTTTCTCTTTTTCTCTCTCTGCATCTTATTTAATTTTCTTTCGAATTCATTATGCCATTAAGAATCTATCCTCTTCACACACTCTCTCTCTCTCTCTCTCTCTCTCTCTCTCTCTCTCTCTCTCTCTTTCAATCTTCCTCTTATTTGAGCTTTTTTTCTATCTATCTAATTTGTTGAAATTTCTTTTCGTTGGCCTCTTATTTTTTTCTTCTTGGAATTTAAAGAGCAGCGTAAAAAATCTATGACTCTTTTTGTGGCTATTCATTCAACCTTCTGCCAACCGGACCTTCATTTTTCCTTTTACGGTCGACCCCTACTTCTCTTTGTGATTTCTTTTGGTTTTATCTTTTTACGTTTTTTTTTGTTTTGTTTCTCTTTTGTTTTTGCTTCAACTCTTTTCATTTCTTTTTATTTTATTTATTTTATTTTTAGAAGGTGGACGCGTCGTCGTTGGGTTTGACGCCCAACTAATTGATTTGTGATCATTTCTTATGCTGAGGCATACGCGTGCTTGCATAGATGCACACCTGTCGGGGTATATAAATAAAGGTTTTGTGTATACCCCACACAGGATGTGCCAGCGGCCAAACGGTTAGCAGCAGTGTCCCCTCTAAGTTGCGTGGCTGCGTGGCTGCAGAAAAAGAAAGATATTCCGCACAGTACAATTTTAATGCTGTGCACGATTTAGCATCTGAACATATAATAGCCTTATATGCAAATTCCTTTTCTGTTTATTTTCTCATAGATCTGATTGGTTGGTTTACTTTCTTGATATGACATAAAAATGAAAATTACGTCATAAAATTATTGATTTCCGATCACCCTTTGAAATAGCTTGAGTTGGGTTGAAACATTGAAAAAAAAATAAAATTAGGATACTTGAATTATTGAAAATAAATTACCTTATGAAATAGTTTTATGCACCTATGTCTATCTATACATAGATAATACCATTATATTGACGGGCATATGCTGGTTAGATAACGATAGATAAATAATGAAGAATTATCAATACACTGCACAAGTCACTTCTTTTATTATGATTATTTTGTTGACCGTAGTTGAAAGCAACCCGAAGACTCCTCTTTTATATCGTTAATATCCTTTTTGATAGGGGTGTTTGTATCTCCAATTCCTGGTTCGGCGACCATTTACCAGCAATCTTACTCTTTAACAGATATAGACCGTGAATGAACGAGATGAGAATTTGAAGGGCAAATGGTTATTTAGGCCTTTGCATTACCGGTTGCTATTTAGCTCAATGGTAAGAGCAACGCTACGTTGAAGTGGCTACCCTGTCAGGTTCGATTTTCTTTAATTGCTTATTCTATTTACGTTGTCTAGGCCAATTGATGAATTCACGTGTAATGACGGGAGATGATTTCCAATATATATATATATATATATATATATATATATATATATATATATATATATATATATATATATATATATATATATATATTGTTCCATAATAACAAAGTATATGTAACACTGAAGAAAATTACATAAATTGCATTGACAGATATCAGGAAATCAGTGACTGAAGCGACAGGAAAATTATTTTTGAAAAAGTTTAAAGCTGTGAAGACTAAACGTGTGTGTATGTGTGTGTGTGTGTGTGTGTGTGTGTGTGTGTGTGTGTGTCTGTGTGTATGAAGATTGACAGAAGAAACTATCCAATCGGCTTCCAGTGTGTCTGAATGAAGCAGATGCATGTTCAGTCCTGGTGACTGATAGAAAAATAACAACAACAAAAAGCAGATGTGATGTGACTTATGTCTATCAAAAATCCCTTACTATATTCACAAATTCCACATCAGCTATTTTGAATTTGAAGCTCTTTTCAGTGTATGTATCGGGCCACGAAATCGGTGATATTCAGGCTTCGCCATAAAACAATGTCGCGGAGAAAAACGAGGGGATGGATCCCTTTTCATCCAACACAATGGCTTTCGGGTGAATGACTTCGAAGGAAACGGGCTTAGTGACCCCTAAAGCAGAAGGTCAGAACGCTGCTCAGGCCGTGATGAGAAACAACAATATCTTGAAGATACACCCGTTATTATTTACCGTGCTCAATTCAGTATGACACAAGGTCACGTACAGCGCCATAAAATATGCACATCTTCTGCCGATTATCCTTAATCAGAAACTGTGCCAAGCGCATTGCTGCAGCTATTATATTGCCTTAAATAAAACCGTGGCCCAGCACCCGGTAAGGATCGAACTCACTGTAATAACGCATCCACTGCCATCCGATGCACATGTGCGACTTATGGCATCTTGCGTATTGTCTCTGACGCACATTTGCGTCCATTCCACGATTCAATTTAAGGCAATATAAATAACTAAGCCAATGTGCTAGATGCAGATTCTACCTTATGATACTCGGCAGGTGTGCATATTTTATTGCACTGTATGTGACACAACCTGAGGTAAGTGTGGATTGGTTAAATATGTTGTTCATAGGTACGTCAATAAGAATTTCAGATCAAAATCCAATAAATTACTCTGTGTCAGGCTACAGACTTATGAGAGCAGTTTTCGGGAAATTACTTCAACGCCAAGTTTCAATCGTCTCCTTCGAGGTACCCCCTTACCTTTGAACTGCCCACAAAGGATAACGTCAAAAGTACTATTGTGCTACGTATAGCGAGAGATCTCCAACACTAAATTTTGCAAATTATTTCTTACACGTTTGTGCCTTCATATTACCTTCTCCATTAACGTCACGGATATTTATGTGTTCTTCTGTGTGTGTGTGTGTGTGTGTGTGTGTGTGTATGCTTGGGTCAGATTTTTTTTCTTGTTTTTTCTTCCTTTCTTAGATTGAAAAAGCATGATAAGCCAAAAAAATTGCTTATTCCCTTCCACCCTCAACGCTGGAATCAATAGAAATACAGTCATGTGTCGACTTATATCGGATAATGCTCGGGTAATTTGGACGCAGGGACGATCCGGACGTAAGTAGATCGTTACAGGGTTAAATGGAATATATGTACTGAACAACACACCATATAAGACGCACATATTTACCTAAATCTCTATATAGTACACAAACCGTCTCTGTCTTTCCGAAGAGGAAGAAACAAATGACATCCATTACATTTCTTTCATTAAATCATTAACTCAACCCAGCAAGGTGACGACCCCTTTATCTTCTTCATGCCTTCCTTTTCTAGAGAACTTGAAATGAACATAACGTATACACTGCATTCTCTTTAGCAAGTTAACGAGGTTTTGTCATTCTTAGTTGAGCCATAGAACTGTCATTACTAAAAAATCCCGTCATCCGCAGTTAATGTGTTGAAATGTCTTTTGAGGATATTTTTGCGATCCGACGTAAGCCGGTCGAATGTAAGTTGACGTACGACTACAAATTTAAGATATTTTCAAAGAGCACACTGATAAGACATCTATCCCAATAAATGCAATCTAATGTCAAGCACGATGTAGCTGAAACATAACCAACAGACTGACCCTAAAACTAATAAGCATCCAACGTACCCAAGAGAGTATCATGCTCACTATAACACAGAGAGATAACAAGACAACTCAGTATGTTTGAGGAAAACAAGGAGTCAGATGTATCATAGGAACCATTAGAAAACTAAAATAGCAATGAGCAGGCCATTGTTGCAAGAATGCCACTAGACATCAAAACTCACAACCAAGATCCCCAGAGATCATATGCGAAATTGTGGCCGGTAGAAAATATGATGGTGTGACATTTTAGATGAATTAATGATGTATTGGTGCCGCTGTAGAATGATGGGGGAGGTCTATTCCAACAAGAGACGTTAAAAGGATGATGATGATGATGATGATGATGATGATGATGATGATGATGATGATGAAGGACAAACAGAGAACAAACATTCGGGACTGAATCCGAAATGAAAAATACATGTCAGAAAGAAACATAGTATAAGAGGCCATTAATTCAAGCTATGCCTCGTGTACAGGTCGATCCTCAATTTGAGGGCTAATAAATTATTTATTCATGATATGCCTCGTGTATAGTTTGACCTTTGATTTAAGGCCTAGAAATCATTCCTTTATTAGATGCCTCGTGTATAGGTCGACTTTTGGGTGCGGCTCAGAAATCGTTTATTTATCATATGCAACCTTTCATGTACATACCTGTAAAAAATGGCATAAGTTACATTCGTATTTAACGGACATTCAGCATTAACTGGTCCCATCCCTACTAGTTCGTTAAATCAAGGGTTTGAAGTGAATACTTCCGTGGATTATATATATATATATATATATATATATATATACGCACATGAATATATGTACATAACGGCATATGAATATTTATGTATTCATAGTAAATCTTTATTCCTTATTAAAATACGATACAACTTTTTTCTATTGTTAGGGGCAGATACAGTTCAGCGGGATGACCACGAGGACCGGTCGAATTTCCAGTCTCCATGACCTTTGCTGATCTCTCTCTTATTGTTGTTGGTCAGTTGGAATGAAACGAAGTCAAGGGTGGTGGCAGAGGCACCCCATCGTGACCTCCTTGGGAACTCCATCCTTCAAGGGCCAACAAAGAAGCGTTTAATCAGCTTATAAAGAAGACAAAAAGAACAGATGTGGACGTCTTGGTGGGATTTATGTTCAAAGTTTATCCTGTCACAGATCAACGATCACAGCTAGGTCGGTACCGGAAGTTATTTGGTTGGTGGTTCGTGCCATTTTCTACTTTTTTTTTCTTTAATTTGGTACTCAACGAAGCTAATATTTGGTACTAAGGGTAAATTCGCAAAAGATTACCATCACACACGAATAATTTGATAGGATACATATATACGTGATATCTATGTACAATAGATAGTATAAATATGTATTTTCATCCCTTTTTTCCTATAAGTTTAGTCTGTTGAAAAGAATCCAAGTTATTACAATAATACAATACAACGCAATATAGTGACAGAGCGAAGGCCTTTGATCTGGTTTTCCATGTGTATGACTATTGCCTTTAAAATACTTATTGAGCCTGAGTGGTACTGGTAAAATATTTTATGTGGGTGGAATCTTCTGTTAGTCCATTGCAGGTCAAGTCCGTTTTTGAAGATTTTAAGTGTACTGGTCTCTACCTGTGGAGTGTACTGGCCTCTACCACTGAAGCCGGGAGACTTTCGCTTTCCATAACAACGGGACTATCTACCGTATAGAATCCGCTTATTTTCGTAAACTTCTCTTCATAAGAGTAACTATGCTTTCCCGGTACAAGCTTTTCTGCTCTCCACAAAACTGCCTCGATAATATCTTGATACTTTTTGTACCAGGTTGGCCAAACAGCATCGGTAAAATCCGAATAAGGGCGTAGCAGGGCGACGAAGTGCACGCTTCAATTACCACCATCCAGAAACTGATTATTTTGGTAGTGAAGCTTCTTAATTTGACTCCAAGACCAAGTGAATTTGGTCTGTTGACGGATTTTAAATCATTTGATTATTTCGGTATTGGGGCTTCTTAGAGAAAACAGCAGAATACAAAATGCCACTCGCTGTAGCATTTATAGACTTCAAGAAGGCATTCGACAGGTAGAAATTCGCATGTTCATGAAGGCCATCACCCTACAAAGTGTAGACCCTGTATACGTTAAAGTACTGCAACACATATGCAACCACAGCAACTCCTTCATTAGGCTACATAAGAACTCTGAACCGTTCCAGCTCCAAAAAGGAGTAAGACAAGGTGATACCAGCTCACCCAAACTCTTTACAGCCGGCCTTGAGATGATCTTCCAAAACATGGACTGGGAAAACAGAGGAATCAAAATGGACGGCGAATATTTGAGCAACCTTAGATTTGCAGACGACATCGTCCTTTTCGCAGAGAACCTACACGACCTCCAACTAATGCTAGATGATATAAACGAAGAAAGCAAAAAAGTCGGCCTACACATGAACCTCAGTAAAACGAAAATCATGTGCAATAATCATGTTGAGAATAAAAATATAACTGTCAAGATAGAAGATGCAAAACTCGGCAAAGTAGACCACTACATCTACCTAGGACAACGAATCTCCATGAGACACTCAATAAAGGTGGAAATCAAGCGAAGAATCACTTTGGGATGGCAAGCCGTCGGCAGAGAAAGCTCAACTTCCAAGAACCAGATGAGCCCAATAATCCTTAAAAAAAATAATATACAACGAATGCATCCTCCCGATAGTCACTTACGGAGCTGAAACATGGAACCTAACCTAGAGACAGACCTACAAACTGAGAAGTATGCAACGTGCACATGAGAGAATCATGCTCAACCTTACATGAAGAGATCACAAGACAAGCACAGTATATAAGGAAGAAAACGGGTGTCCGTGACATCATAGAAACTATTTAAAATGGCAATGGGTTGGCCATGTTGCAAAATGAAAAACAGCCGATGGACATCATGTCTCACAACATGGATCCCCAGAGATCACATAAAAAACTGAGGCCGACAGAACACAAGATGGAGAGATGAACTAGACAGATTCAGGAAATACTGGCTCCCCGATGCCCATGACAGAGAATTGTGGCGAATCCTGGGGAAGGTCTATGTCCAACGACGGACATTAAAAGACTGAGGATGATGATGATGATGATGATGAATTTGGTCACCAGACTATAAAGATTTTGTCTGATGATGGATTTCAAGTTATTTGATTATTTCGGTCATGAAACTTCTTAATTTGATCCTAAGGCCACATAAATTTGATTTTTTGTGGTAAAAGACATCTGGAAATCCTACCATGATCTTGTTCCCTCATAAACCAATTGGGCATCCCTGCCACGTCGAGGTCCCCAATAAACCGACCCTGGACAAGGATTTGTCCAATGGTATCTAGAAATAAATGATGTTCAGTCCCGGGGAATCTGAAATTGCAGCAGCTTATCCCCATTTCACAATAAAAGAATGGACATATCCGACATCTCAGAGACTGCAAAATGTCTGTGCTTGCTCATACGTACGCGTGTTATTTCCTAGGTTAAAACGACCTTGACTCGAATTCTGTCCCCGTTGGAGAGGCCTATTAATAATTGTCTCGTGTAACATGGGACCGGGTGCTTGTTCTTGTAGACTTTTTCTTGAGGCATACGACTATAGCCAATCTAGTGCAGTTTCAGTAGCAAGAAGGTTTTTCCGGAGTAGAGTTACTAAACCCACACTTAATCCTCCTCCCTCATTCGGGTTTGGGACCATTTATGACAACCATAAAGCTGTAGGTTTGTTTTTTGTTTTTTGTCAGAGTAACCTTCGCTTAGATCAGGGGTTCTCAACATTCCCAAAATATTTCCCCACTTTTATCAATAAGATTATAAGCCCCCCCCCCCCACACACACACTTTTAATTTCAGTAAGTCGCGACAAAAAATAACTTCAGATATTTATTTTGCATAAAATAAGACAGCTTTTTAAAAAAAAGTATTGGTTAAATTTCATAATCCTACAGCTGCTGTTGTGTATTTCTTATTTAAAGAAAACAATCGAAAATAATTAGGAACACACAAAAATGAAACGAATAAAAATTAGAAGGCATTCAGAGAGCGCATTCCTCAGTCTATTTCATTGTCCAAAAAAATGAATGAAAACAATCTTATACATATCTACAACGCAGGGAAGGTAATAAAAAAACATTCATCGATCAGCCCCGAAATGTGATCAATTCTTTTGAAGCCCATGACCCACCCTCCATGAAATGTCATTGAAATTAATTAAGAAATTTTGGAGATATTGTATGGAAATACACCATTGAATATGTAAATGTATGACAAAGAGATTTTAAAATATCTCTCAATCAAAATAATTCCTGGATCCGTCTCAAAATTTAACTAATTCTCCCTTATCCCACGGCCTAACAATCCAGAATGTTTCTTTGAAATTCAATGGGAACTTTTGGGGATATTATATAGACACGTAGCTATGATGATGGGAAGGCAACTGTAAGACATTTCTGGATCCGTCCCGAAATCTAAATGATTCTTACTTAGCCGATGGCATTGAAATTCATTGAGAACTTTTGGAGATGTAATGTGGAGAATCAGACAGATAGACAAACTCGTGCGTATACATATACCTTTTTCAACTTTGCAGAAAAAATGTGGATAATTGAGTTCTGGCAATTCGATAACTGGCTGAAGTCTTTACTGAGAGGATTTAATCAAAATTCCATACGCAAATACTAGTATATGAATACCTTGAATAGTGTTTTTATGCAGGTTTTGATGTTGTATGGTTAAGGTATTGCTATACAAATTAATGTAACTGAGAATAATATAAAAAGCACATTAAAACATAAGACTTGAACCGTGCGATTTTGAGATAATTTTGGAACAAATTATCTGCGCTAGTCAAGGTATTGCTGTATACATTCATGATCCTCACTACCGATACCTAATTCTGCTTTCTTTTGTTCAGTGTTGCGTGTATGTGCGTGTTTGTGTTTTTGATAAAAACAATAGTGTGTGGGGGGGTGTTAGAAATAATGTTACAAACTACATGTAGTATGACATGAGCTATATATTAAAATCACAGCTAAAATGGGGTTGTTCGACCAACACTACTGGGCAGTCATGTTGATATCACTGTATTGTCTTTAAATAGCCGAAACAGTTAGAACTGATGACCCCAACAAGAAAAAAATCACGCATAGTACGATAATATCAACTTCTGTGTAAAACATTTTTAAAAAAAACACTGAATAAAATTACATTAACAGATATTTGGAAGTCATTGATTGAAATGACATAAACTTGGGGGATTTTTTAAAATATATATTCAGCCTGTAAAGCTTTCTACAATGCGCGTGCGTGCACACACACACACACACATAAATATTTCCGATCAGCAAGGTCTGGTAGCTCGGGAGGTTACATTTTTAATACAATAAACAATGAGACGTTTGCAGATATCGTAAGCAACGAGTACGTCCACTAGTACACTCGCACACATACACACACACACACATAAACACATATATATTTATTTGATATATATATATATATATATATATATATATATATATATATATATATATATATATATATATATATATATATATGCCTTGAATAGTGCAACTGATTTTTTCGAAATTATCCGCTATGTTTAAAATTGCATGTTCAATTATGATGTTTATGAAAATTTAATGTCAAACTCCAAGAGTCGACTTTTGCAAATTATTCAGGCCTTGGAATTTCAGATCTCAGAATTTCGGACATGAATAATAGAGAGATAAGGAAAAAGAGAGAATGATGTTATGACATGGTGTCGTGTCAACTAGCGTATACATATATCATTCGTTTTTTCTTTTAGGTGAAAAAGAACGTGCTACTAAAGATGTCATTAAACATAATGACTGAACCGCTAAACAATATAAAAACGAGAATTTTAAAGAGGCTGTATAATCGTCCTTGATTTTTAGCTATTCACCCAACCAAGATACACTATTTATGATCACAAATAAATTCCAATTTGACCTCAGTATGTCCGTGGCTCAGTAATCTAAAACATTCTGCAAGACACCTGTAGATCTCAAGAACCAAATCTCACCAGGAGTGACACATTTTTTCTTGCTTTCGAGGTCAGTGGTGGATTAACCATTACGTTGAGTAAGCTTTTTCTTTCTTTCTTTAGTCAAACTCCAGCTATTGAATTTTGATTTCATTTTCGTATGTAACAGCAGTGACGAATGAAAATAACCAGACCAAAAACCAATGACGTCATGCACAAATATCAATGACATAGATGACGAATTCACTCCCCAGGCCAATACGAGTCGATTTGTTTTGCTATTGTTTTCAAATCCCATATACAGGAACTACTGCTAAATCAAATGAAATGGGACACGTTCTTTTTGAATGATAAATATATGGAGAAATGAATTCTGTTTTGTTTACCTCTTAGATTTTACTAAAGCAAGAGAGTTTGGCCCAAGTTTAGCCAGGCTTGTCCCCGCTTATACTTAGTTACATTAATCTGTACAGTAATACCACAACTGAAATGTATTAAAGTCTGCACTAATCAAAATCGATCTATTCAAGGTATATCTGTATGTATAAGGTATGTACACGTATATATGATCGTAGGTGCATATTACTAATAGAATTAGATAGATAGATAGATAGATAGATAGATAGATAGATAGATAGATAGATAGATAGATAGATATTAATAGACGGAGATAGATAGATAGATATTGATAGAGATGGATAGATAGACATTAATAGACATAGATAGATAGATAGATAGATAGATAGATAGATAGATAGATAGATAGATATTGATAGACATAGATAGATGGATAGATAGATAGATAGATATTGATAGAGATACATAGATAGATAGATAGATAGGCGCCGAAGGATATAGATAATAGATAGATATTTATGAATAAAGACACAGACACCGTCTTAAACGCGAAGCGTACGCACATACACATTTCTGTACACACATACATTTACGTACTAACATGTAAATACGCACTTTCATAATTATACACACGCTCACATGCATACACGTACACAAATGTATATGCATACAAATTCCCCCAAGCACACTCCGACACAAATACAAATGCACTCATACGCATGTATACGCATACCAGTATTCTGCTTCCACGTTCATGTAAATATATGCATACTATTGCACACATACGCATATATATACACACCTGCAAATGCACGCGCATTGACTCTCACACACAGGTGTACGTACACATACGCACACATATACACGCGCATGCAATTATTTTCATACACACACATATAAAACGTGTACATATACACACTCACACACATGCATATATACACAGGTGCATATGTACATGAGTGCACATTCGTATATACAAACACACATATATACACACATATACTAGCGTACTTATACATACGATGGCATACACTCGTTCACCTTTGTGAATACACGCATACAAATGCACACAGATGGATACTAACATATACATACCCCAAAACATACATACGCTCTCACTGGTGGGCATATACATAAGTATACACACACACATTCGTGCGTACATATTCACTCGCACGTATAAACAAGCACATATAGATATATAGATATGCACTCTTGCATACTCGTGTATGTATGCTTACATACACACATACACTCGTACACACATACACTCTTGTACATATTAACACACACATTTGCACATACACGCGCACTCATATACACACGTGACTATATAGTCGTGCACACAGTCATACATGAAAGGGTTGTGTGATATGTAAGTAGATGAATCTGAGGTTCTCAATCTTTTTTCTAAGGATTACACCCCTTCAAGATTTTAAAATCTCAAATCTTAAGGCTAAAAAATAAATTTAAAGACGACAACATTTGCAATTCAAAAATTGTAAATAACAAGATGTTAAAGTTTATCATGTCAAAATTAAAAGTTTGTATCCAGATATTACTGACAAAACCATTCAATACTCTGGCCAGTGTTGCTTTTCAACTACGATGTAAGTCGGACATTTTAAGAATGGGAAGAATTTCGTGTTAAGAGCAGATTTGAATCGGTTAACAGCGTTTTTAAGAAATTAAGTGACCCGAAGAGAAAATGGTTAAAGAGAGATAGACAGCGATCGTAACACAGAAAGAAAGTTGTTGTTTTGATAAAAGGAGGGATAATTAGTAAGGGATTAAAGCAATTATTTCTTTTTTACATTATATTCAATGTTTTTTAAAATCGATTCCCGAGGTAGAAAAAATAGAATACTAGAAAGAAGGAAAGAAAAATACGAAAGCAGACTAAACAGTGTTTATAACTGATGTATACACTTCTCATGCATATATTCATAACTTTTTCCTTTGCCAATGAATTATATAGTATTTCTGACGAGATTTTTCCTTTCGTTTTTGATGCGATGATTATTTATTTTTGTTTCGGACATTTTAACTTGAGAGGCCAATTGGAAACAAATACTTTTTTTTAATATAATTAATATTTTTATTATAGAAACGAACGTCCCAAATGTAGCCAAATGCTGTCACGATTGTATATATAATGTAGTAGGTTTTGAACAGAGTCTGTACTTCATTTTGTTCCCAAATGAACTTAGTATACATCAACAATAAGGTGGAAAAATTGTTTACCATCCTCTTCTCACATTCCCCAAAGCTACCTTCCGCTCCACTCAGAGGTGTGTGCATCTCGACATGAGAATCAGTGATATAAACTTACCGTAAGCCTATTGTAGAGTCCCGTTGAAAAGCTCCCAATTGACCGGGTCAGTACATTCACCCGGGAAATGGTAAGCAAGTAAGTAAATATTTCTCAAGTACCTCTAAGTACCCAAGTCAGAAGCTTTTCAGTGACATTAGAGCATTGACTCAAACTAATAATAGTCCTAATGACGACCATCATGGTGGTAATGATCATTTCAAAAGAAAGGGAGTACAGATGAAGGGGAAAAAAAGACATTTCTTTGGCTAAGTAATCACAGTATTCTCAAGCCATGGTTCAATAGTTAGCGTATAGGAACCCCGCCTAAGAGGGTTTAAGTTTGATTGTCAGGAACAAATAGAGTTCGACGATTTAACCCAAGGGTCTCTAAACTACAGTGACTGGAAAATGCGGAAAGCGAAACCGCGGATAAGTGGGATCATTGTTTAGTAAAATTTGACTGAAACTACATTATCCTAAATAACTAACATCAATTATTAAAGTTAGTATTAACGTTTATCGGTTAGAATCAGTCAAACAAAACTGTCATCACAAAACATAAGTTTCTTCAGTTTTCAAGTTGGTCTGGCTGGCTGGTTAGCTGGCTGTGTATGTATCTAACATGCATACAGGCTGTATCAATGGAGCTAGAGCGCAGAAAATGTGAACATTTAATCTTTATATCTACAAAAACCTTTTATTTTTTAAATCCACCCCAAACAGATTTTTAGAGGATTGGGTTCAATCTACTATGTAATTTTAGGCTAAATTGATCCCTTAGTTTGTGTCCGACGGCATTCACGGTTGCTTTTTGAAGTTTCAGGCCTTTTTAGTGATCACTACCCAACAAAAGGTGAAAGAAGTAACTTGTTCATTGGTCACACGCTTTTCCAATTTTTTGATTGTCTTCTCCCTCCCTACATTGCAAAAGATGTTAGTCACATGGCGGTTTCTACTGAATGACTAACCAGACCTGTTTCTATTTATTTTTTTTTTCAGTCAAGTTTATGATTTGTTCTTTATAACTTTTTTTTAATTTAATGCTTAGAGTTATTTCTATCTTTTACCGTCGGGCATGGATTTCTACCCCACAAAACTAATACTTAAACCAAAGTTGAACCCATAATTTAGTACTATAAGTTGTTTTCGATACATGAGTAGCCGAAAGCAACTTAATCTATAATGCAGTGGTTTGACGGCACACTAGTGAATGCATATGACATACGCGGTACACCAACTGTAAAAATAAAATGAATTAGAAAATTTCAGTAGTCTATTGATATCTATTGTCATCAATCCTTTTTTCCTTTCATCTGTCGCTAAAGAGATTGAGAGTTCATAAAATCTAGTGATAAAAAATACTAGATTGGTAACTTTGTGGCGGAAGTAGGACAGGTACAATACCAGCACTGGATATATCCAAGGCTCGATTTCGAGTTCGCAATTTTGAAAAAATTCATCATCATCTTCATCATCAGTCTTTTAACGTCCGTCGTTGGACCTAGACCTTCCCCAGGATTCGCCACACTTCTCTATCATGGGCGTCACGGAGCGAGTACTTTCTGAATTTGTCTAGCTCGTCTCTCCATTTCTCCTCGGTTCTGCATGTGATTTCGGGTGATCCACGTTGTGAGTCATGATGTCCATCGGTTGTCCGCCATTCTTGCAACATGGCCAGCCCACCACCATTTGAGGACCTGGTAAAAATATCGTGCCACGACACACAGTTTGGGAACGTCTACTAATATAAAGTAGAAAAGAACTGAGAGAGCATTAACCTCTGCCAACGCCATACACTTTCTAAAAACTGAACGAAAATAGAATGCTAAGAAACAGGACAGAGAACGCAAATCTCTCAAATTATACAATATTGAGTTACTTCCTTTTAAATCTAAATCTAGTATTTCTATTCATTGTTCGTGTCTGACTTCTTTTTCATTCAGAACGATAAAGATATACCTAAATCGGAAACGAATTTCGGGATCCCCAACAAGATTGAATCTTCTTTATCCACGTGGCTCTGCCTTGCACGATATTTCATTGAAAGTCATGGAGAAATTTTAGGGGTATTGTATTGAAAGGTGAGTACGCTAATGTACGGAAAAAAAATGGAAAAATATATCTCAAACGAAAAAATACCCCTGGATCCTCTCTTGATTTTCCGCTGATTCTCCCTTACCTTATTGCCTGCCCTTCATCGAAATTTGTTTAGAACCTTTGGTGATGACAAATAGACGGACACGGGATTATACATACGCCTCTCTAACATGGTTAGTAGAGGAAAATAACTGCTAAAATCATAACGTTACCTGCTCACCAAAACAGGTGTGAATCAGTTTCCTTTGAGGAGACTGTTTGAAGACTCTGAAGCTGGGTCGATAATTTTTCTCTTTGAATCATGGATTAAGACTGAATTTTATACCTCTCTCCTAAACTCTGATTCGGGTTTGTTTTATTTCTCTCTTGCCGAAGCATTGTTTGTAAAAGAGTCATAAAGTAACCATAACAAAATCCATCCATTTTATGTGTTTATTATCGAGATGATAAGAATTAATCTTGAGCAGGGGAAGTAATTTACCCAGGAGTCCGGGACCCCGATGAAAGAATGAAGCTAACTAGAGCGGAGCGCCTGCTGATATTACGAGTTTATAGATCTTTCACACGATTAAACTGTATTGAAATTATTACAAAAGTCGCACACCCACACACTCATATGTATGCAAACACGCTTACACAAACGTGCGCACACACGCACACATGCACAAACGTGTGCACACACATATATATACACACACACAGTTGGAGTGTTGTTTGGCAAGTGTCTTCCCAAAGTAAATGCAAGACAGGTGATGGGCCTTACCTTGTCATCCTGGCCCATGGCATGTTACGGGGAGGAAGAGATGAATACATGTCTTTACCAAGGGCATTAATACGAAGTGAACGTAAAGTGTCTCAGTCGGAGTTTGAACCCAGGTCATCGATTCTATTCTCCATACTTTTGACCCCTCAGCAACTAAATTTGAGTTTTGGTCGGGGCGGTGCTTGGCTTCACTCAACCCTAATACCCTTGGGAAAGTGATAAATCTACAAGTCTGTGCTCTGCATCATCACAAGATACCGGAAGAAAAACAGTCTCGTCATTGGCATGCCACGATTGTTAGTTGATAAGGGAATTGGTAGAAAGTACTTTGGCAAAACACACCCTTTAAACTATCTTACTTGTCCAGATTGCAACAGCAAATAACTGTTACCCTCATTGTCAACCTTTACAGGATCCAATCTCAGGTCGTTAATTTCATAGACAGATAAGCACACACACTCTCTCTCTCTCACACACACACACACACACACATATATATATATATATATATATATATATATATATATATATATATATTGGTTCGAAAATGTGTGTGTGTGTGTGTGTGTGTTATATATTGGTTTGTGATATATATATATATATATATATATATATATATATATATATATATATATATATATATATATATATATATATATATATTGGTGAGTGTGTATGTGTGTGAAAATATAACCAATGCTAAGACATCACAAATACAGCTGAATTATTTATGATATGATAATTGTTTGTTCTCTCTGTTTGTCCTTCTCCTTGCTTTAACTATCATGGTCGAGCTTTATTTTATTACGGGGAAAACATAAGCCATTTTTATCAGTTGGTTATTTAGTGACTATCAATGCCTATTGGAATAAAATCCGGAGTAAGAGAGGATAAAGAAAGATATAATGATGATCGTAGGTCAGAACAGAGACAGGGGATGGGCTTGTTGACATAGGCTATGATTTTGAGGGGGCGTCCTCCCCTTGTTATAGGCAAATAAGACAACGAATCTCTGTGAAATCCTCAAAAGAAGAAAAAAAACAGGTGAAGAACCGCTCGAGGTTGACAAACATTCGGCAGAGCAAGCTCAACTTTTATAAACAAGAAAATCCCATTAGTCCGAAATAGGAGGCTCAACAACCAATTCATCTTCCCTGTAGTCACCTATGGAGCTGAAAGATGGAACCTTGCAAAAAGATTGGCCCTCAAATTGAGAACCCTGCAACGTGCACAAAAATAATGATGCTCATCTTCATATGGAGAGATCACAAGACAGCAGAGAATATTAGAGGAAAGAACAAGAGTTGGAGATACCATAGAATCCATTAGAAAACTCCAATGGCAATATATGGTCTGTTAGTGCTTCAAGAATGACAGACAACAGCTGTAAACCACAACACACGACGTGGATCTCAAGAGATTATATGCGAAAGTGTGGCCGACAAAAAGTAAGACAGGTGACGAACAAGACTAATTCAGAGATTTGTGGGTCTGCGATGCACTTGATAGAGAGATCTGGACGCTGAAAAAAAGCTGTTGCTGATGATGATGATCGTATATACGGCTACTCATTGCAATACTGTAACCTATTGTATTATGTACATTGGGAATAAAATTGTAATTACTTCTCTTAAATCCTTTTTGTTCTTATATTCTGTTACATGGAAGTAAATCACGTGCCCTACATCTACATGCACATACTCATATATAAATCCCATGTATTTAGCACTGATTACAAAAATACTTAATGTGGAATTTGAGATGTGAGGTGGGGGCTACTTTTTCCATCTGTCTAGGACCCTCAGCTGCGTTGCACGGGCCGGCTTCTCACTTGAGTTGAATTTATAATAGCCTCATTTCATTACGGGGAAAACACAGTAGGTCAACTTTATCCGTTGGTTATCTAGTGACTGTCAATGCCTATTGGGAAAAAAAAACAGCCTAAGAGAGAATTGAGAACGACTAGATGATTGGCTTAGTATTGTGAGGCAAACAAGGAGAAAATTTCCCATTAGACGCGTTTCGTTCGATCCAACATAAACGCAAATAGGTCTTGCTATTAATTCAATTGAAACTGTCACATGACCAATGTCCTTGGCAGTATGCCGTATTGGGGATGATCAATTTAAAAAAATTGGATAAGTTACTTCTCTCGCCCTTTTTTGGGTAGCGATCTCTTGAAAAAAGACTGAATTCTCAAAAAAAAAACAAGTGGACACAAAGAGGGATTAATTTAACAAAAACTTACATTGTAAATTGATCCCCCACTAAAACTTTAATAAAGGCAGGAGGTAAAAAAAAAAGGTTTTATTCTAGACATAATTAGGAGTAATTGTTCAAATTTCTAACCCCCTAGTTCCACTAGTACGATCTGTAAGCATCATACATACGTACATACATACAAATACAGCGAGCTAACCAGACCCACTTAAAAAATGAAGAAACCCATGTTGACAGTTTTTGTTGACGGTTTCTACTAAGCTCACATACCTTAAGACTAACGCTGACTGTTTTTCTCACTGAGGCTTTTAAGCCTTGATGACTCTTGAGGGTCATCTCTCATGTTTGTCTGTAATGTCTGTGTCTTCTTGGTCTCAAAACAAGATGGCGTCTGAATTGTTCAGTTCTCGTAAAACGAAAAAAAAAATTAAACGAACAGAAAGGAAAACGCGTTTATCTAGCAAACAATTGTATTTTAATTCCTATTTCGGGCGGAAATAGGGTAATGCACCAACGTTGCCACTCAATGATCAACAAAAGATCGCGGAACTCGTTCGATTCGTCGAGAAGGAGAGAAAAAGGCGGGAAAGTTTGTGAGTCAGCCGAAGCGAAGGAAACGGCGCTTCGGTGGAGTTTTAAAAAGCTCATCAAAAAACGATTTATCATGTCAAAATGGTGGTCTGTTGGAAACTGTTGAAAAAACTGTTATTTCTTCCTTTTTGGAGATAGTTTTCGTGCTGAAATAAATATCATCTTTTATCAGGACATTATCTATCTATCTGTTTATCTACATATATATATATCTCTCTCTCTATATATATATATATATATATATCAATTTAAATCTGTTCATTTCTCTCTCTCCACTTCTCTCTCTCTCTCCCTCTCTATCTATCTATCTATCTATCTATCACCTCCTCTTTCTCTCTCTCTCTCCCTCTCTATCTATCTATCTATCTATCACCTCCTCTTTCTCTCTCTCTCATTCTTTCTCTTTTCCTTTCTATATATATCCATGTATGTGTGTTCTTATATATCAAATCCTGTTTGTTTATATCTTTGTTCGTTATCTATCTATTGATCAATAAATGTATCGATCAATTTATAACTCTATCTCTAAATTAGGTGTGTACAAATGACTCCAGCATCCTTTTTGAAAACTAAGGACTGAATACATTGTTGGAAGCCGGGTTTTCGTCGGGAACTTTTCCTCACTTCATATCTATCTCTTCTGACTCGTTCATATTTCAGTCAATTTTGAAACTATCTACTCTGTAACATACTGCCCATCATTGTCAATCTGTACATCAGTCTATTAATCTCAGTCTGTTTTCGTCGATTTATATGAATCTGTTTCAGTTTGCCCATATCAATGCCAGAAGAATAGATATATCTATAATATAAATGCGTTACTAATGATTTGACTATAGATGTGCATGGAAAATACGAATATAAGGAATAGTCAGTAGTCAGGAACTAATGCAATTAAATAGGACCATTACAAGTACAAAGCAAATGCATTGCCGATTTCATTATAGAAATGCGTGAAAAATCGTGGAGAAAGGGATTGTCAGAGCCCAGAAATTAATTCAAGACTGAACAAGTCCCCTATATGTATAATGTTATTGCATTGCCAATGATTTTATTTTAGAAATTTATTGAAATCCAGGAAGGAAGGTATAGTCACTTATCAGGAACTGATGTCGGTGGTAATGACAATTATTGGGCTATTACACGTATAACGTAAATGAATTAATAATGATTTCACTATAAGCATGCATTGAAAAGCAGAAAGAAATAAATTACCAGTGGCGAGGAATTGATGTAAGAATTACTGAGAATATATCATATATGCGTAAAGTTAATGCAATACTAACGATTTTACAATAGTAGTTGATTGAAAATCAGAAAGAAAAGGTAACCAGTGGAATTAGGACAAGTGTCACTGACAGAATAGGACTATCATATTTGTACGGTTGATGGTCCCCGACACTTATGTAGTTAACAGGTTTTTTATTGCTAGTACGTTATAGGCTTTGTTCAATTGCTCGGTCACCCACATTGTCAACCATCCTGACATGCTAGTGACGGGGGATTTTCTCAAGATAACCAACAAAGGAAAAAGCCTGACAAGAATTGGATTCAAGGTACTCCAAAGAGTATTAACATGAAGTGAATCTAAGTAGTGAATATAGACTGGAATTCGATCTCGTTCTGTCGATTCCGTGCTAGAGACCGTTACTCCACCCTGGACCTCTGAAAGTGAGACTGTGGCTTTGTATAGGCTTGGCCAATAATGATAATAATGCCTCCATCTGTCTCGATAGATGATGGAATGGCAAGAGAGTAAGTCCGAGTGAAGCGTATGGAGATCCAGGTGTGCCCAGTTGACAGACCCACCCCACCCCACCCCACTTCAGCCCCGTTGATATCGTTGAAAGGAGAATGGGGTGCAATACGTTTGGCATAAGCTTGTCTGCAGAGGCTGCAAGATGGACGTCAAATTTGGCATCCAACAACCCTTGGAGGCCTACACCTCCTCGTTTAGAATCAGATGTCCTTTTCCTAGACTGATTGCCTTTCGAAGGCTAGAGAGACCAGTTTTATTTTACTCACGGCCAGGGGTGCGTGAGAAGAGATGGGTTCATGCCTTTCCCAAAAAAATTAGCGCTTCAGCCTCATTCTCTCCATGCTGTTAACCAATCGGCCACCACACACCCCTGGCCTGTAAGAACCAATCGATATTAACTCTCCTGGGTGCCATGCTCGATTAGTCACGTCCGTAAGCTTGAAAGCCTCGTTTTGTTCTGATCGTACAAGACCACACCTTACACGTTCATGTCCAGTGAAATTATTAGAAACTGCCAACCAAAACTGTCACTGAAACGGTCAACATAGTTTTCTTCAGTTTTCAAGTTGGTCTGGCTGGTTGGCTGTCTGGCTGGCTGGCTTGGCCAACTATATATGGTTCACGAACACAGACTATGCTAGGGGTGCCGATTTAAATGTAATTTTTCAATTTTTCGATTCTGAAAAGTCACTTTCACAAATCAAAAAATTAAAAAAAAACATCTTAATTGGCAATACTGGACTTTGAAAGAAAAAATATCTAATCTAAATATTGCCAACATTGGACTCATAAATTCGAGAGAAAAAAAACCTATATCATCTAAATCTGCAACCCCGACATGCAAATGGAGCTCGAGGGCTGAAAAATACATTTTTTGGGGGGGAGGTCTTGATTTTTTGGGTGTGGTCGATTTAGATTGTATATTCATGTATTTATGCTTTTTGTTGTTGCTGTTGTTGTTGTTTATTCAGGCTTTTTTCAATTAATCGCAGCCCAACGAAAGGCGAGAAGAGAAACTTATTCATGGATCGCACGTTTTTCCAACTTTTTAATTGATCGCACCAAACACAGGATGCATGCTGCCAAAAAACATTGTTCACGTGACAGTTTCTAATCGGGTGACTAACCAGACCTATTAATTCACTCGGTACTGATTACTGTTTACGGGCCTTCTGCGATTTTAGCTGGAGATAAAATTCTACTTCCTTCTCAGTTGTAATCGGGAATTTCTCTACAGGAGCGCAGAATGATTCTGCTGCCGCTTTTCTCGACAAATCATTAAAGCAAAACAAAAAAAAATGGAAAAAAAAAGAGAAAAAAAAAAGGTCGGAAACTCGTAAAATCAATTTGGGGGCTTTTTGTCGTTTTTTTTTTTTTTCTTCTTTCTTTTTTTTTCCTTCGTCTGTTGCAGACCGAGTCACGTGATCAGGAAAAGCAAGAATAATTTTATTTTTGAGAGTAAAAAAAAAAAAGAGATCTAAGAAGATAAGAAGTAAAGTGGGGAAAAAAAAAGCTGTTTGTATCACCCGTGGAAGCTTTTACTGTGATTGAAATGCCATGACCACAGGAGTCATTGGATGTAATAGATTTGAATCGAGAACGGGTGGCCTAACACTTACCGGCATGGAGAATGGATTTGGCGGAGCGAGTTCAAACTCTAAGTTAATTACTTTAAGAAAAAGTATGAATTTACTTGTCCCCCACCCCAAACTATGTGTAAATAGCAGGGCAATTGGAGCCTTTGTTCTCTGCGGCAGTCCATCATAGGTGTCGGGCTAGCATTCTGGTCCCATAAAAACCAACAATTGCTCCTAGTGATATTTGGGTCCCCATGAATTGCTCAAGAAATTGGGACAAAAATCATAGCGCTTATAGGTACGTGCTTCTAACAAAATTTACCCCTCTCTCTCTCTCTCTCTCTCTCAGAAAACAAAGGCAGAGAACCCGTTGAATCGAATAACCATTCCTCTCATGCTGCACTGAATTAAAAAAACAAACAGAAAACAACACCAATTGATTTTTATTATATGTGGATACACTACCTTCACTTGGTTTTTGTTGAATTTTTTTTTAAATTGGTGTGGTGGTTGTAGATTGGGTATTTACGATAATGAATTTATTATACATAATATAAGACTGGCTGCTTCATGGTCAAACTTCACTCTGGAAGCAACTATTTCAACCACTAAGCCGAATTTAGAAAAAAAAACAAAATAATGTTTTCCCCACTCATTAAAGTTTCGACTATGTACAGTTACGGTTGAGAAGAGTGGAGAAGAAAGAAAAAGTATTACAATAATGATTAAAAAAAGTAAAAGTAATAAATTCTTATTAAAAGAATCTCTCTCTCTCTCTCTCTCTCTCTCTCTCTCTCTCTCTCTCTCTCTCTCTCTGGTTCTTTCTCTCTCTACATCTTTCTCTTGTCTTTCCCCTTTTCGTTAATTGATGACGTAGGAATAGAATCTGCCTCTCTTTTTTTCACTTCTCCCTCTACTATCATGTTAAACCTTTCACGTTTTCGTCTTAACCGGAAGTCTGAATTTGTCGTTGTCGTTAGGTAGAGGAAATAATGTGGCATCGCTAGAGACGTATGGAAAAGCACCTTGCAAATATGCTTAAGTCTAAAGTATTCAATGAATCCATGTTATCGCCCTTGAAGCATGGGTGCAAAACGTAGAAATTAACAAAACGAACGGAAAACCAACTTGGAATCACGCTGAGAGCCGTGGGAAGAGCAATGCTAGGAATGATTCTGAGAGAAAGAAAAAGAACAACATGGATCTGAAGGAGGATTAGGGTGAAGGATATACAAATAACTTAGCGACAAAAACGAGATTGACCGAAATAGGAATTTGACAAAAACAAAATCTCAGTGAATTCACATTATCATTTTTTATATATATTCATCGTTTGGGGTAGTGTAATTGAGAATCATGATCGGCTCTGGCGTTGAAGAGAATTAACAAAAAAACTATTAGGGAAAAGAGAAGTCAGGGACCCAAGACACGGGAAAAAGAAAATGAGGGTCAAATGTTAAAAGGAAAGTCGTGCAAAACAGTGAAATGTCCAATCTGAGTAAATTTGCATCGGACAGATTGAAAAACATGTTCTGTTTGCCTGCAGGGACGTGGTTTTCTGGCCAGTACTTCTTCGCTGCTATCAGATTACCTTTTTGTGTCAGGGCCGCTAATCTGACGGTAATGTCAACATGGTGACCGGTGGCAACCACTGATCAATGTGGACAGTCACCCTCAAAAGAAAAGGGCGTGGTGGGCGGGCGACAACGAAAGCAGCGCCCAACGCCAGGGTCTCTTTGTTTTGTCATGGGAGAAGATAACGTTACTTCTGTTTGAGCTGACTACTCATACGATAAGTAACCGTGGGTACGTCTGCATGGACATGTTTGTGTTGCTATATATATATATATATATATATATATATATATTTGAAATAATCATGTATATAATTTTTCGAGATTTTCGTAATACATGATATGTATCTATACTTGATATCTTTAAAATATTTATCAAAGTGAACTGCATATCAAAAGAATCACACACACACACACACTTATATATATATGGAAAGAGACGGTCTTAATGGCGTATCTGACGATTGCATTCGCATGAAACTCTGAGTCTTCGCTGAGCACTGAAATTTCTGTGTATCTATTTACATACGCTCGATATTCACTCATATATAACTCAACTTTAAAAACATAATAACAATATATGTGTGTATGTGTGTGTGTGTGTGTGTGTGTGTGTGCGTGTGTATGAATGTTATCAGTGGGGAAAGATAAAGACGAGACTAGTCGGCAAATATGAAATTCTTTACTAAACATGACTGCTTGCGTTTCGCCTGGGAATTACAGGCTTCTCCGGGGCATCGGAAAAATGATTTGAGAAGATGGTGAAACTTCATAAAATACCCAGAAGCGTTGGGATATGGATGGAGAAGTAGGGGGTTTATTACTGTATATAAGGGAAAGTGCCTAATAGATGTGGGGATCCCTGACAGTGTCCAATCAATAAGGTTGCCTTGGTGTGTCCCTAAAAAGAGAAAGAAAGCGAAAGTATCGTAATGAAGCGGTTGGTGCTGACCTGAGAAGGGTTCGGGATTTGCTGAATCTAGGCCGATGGTGGGATATTAAAAGGGATATATAAAATTGCTGTATGAAAGGAAAAAAGGTTTGGAATCATGTTTAGCCAGAATCAAATGTGTTACAGTTATTTTTATGCAGGGTTATTCTATGCTGTTATAGGGTTAACTTTGTTAATGGTGGAGCTAATTGAAAGCTACCTGGACGCTGATTGATAGTATTGCAGATTGAGATGAAGGCAGATTCTGTGCATTTGCTATCTTTGTTCGTGCTTAATTGTTTGTGCTTTTAGGTCAAAATTATGATGGATGATGTTCCGATGACTGACCAGAGCATTGAAATCTTCATTCAGTATCATTGCTACCCAGTGTTCGACACTTGGCCATCTCTCTAATGTAATTCTTTTCACAGTACAACTCTTTTTTATATACTAGGGTACAGAGTTGCCAGTTAAGATGATTTTGTCCTGTCATTGATTTTTTTTTTTCGAATTTGCAAATCCAGTGTTGACAATATTTAGATGTTTGGGGGTTGGGTTTTTTATTTCATGTTTTGAAGTGTACTGTCGCCATATTTTTCGTATTTTTTCTTATTTTGAAGTGATTTCCAGGATCGAAAAATTCAAAAATCATGTCTGAATTGGCAACCCTGCAAGAGCAATACCTGTTCCAAAGGTGCATGATAGGAAGGGGCTGGACTATATGATGTGCGGAGCAGCCTGCCATAATTGTGATATAAAATGATTTTCCATCTTCCGTACGAACCTATGGCTTCAAAGTATTTGGATTCCTTCTTTTCAGTGAGGTCAATTTAGATATATCTAACATTTAAGTTTAGATAAACATCTATAATCTTTGAATATTGTTGAGTTGTTTTATTTTTACTAAATTTCTCTAGAACCGCTAATCCAAATTTTTAAACTCAAGACTGCACTGCACTGTATACTGACTGATATATCTGCTACTTTGCACAATGCCCATTAGTCAAGTTATCTCGGTGCATACACACATGCACACACAGGCATGCACACACTCTCAGTCACAGAGACATTTTTGATTCATAGGTATGTATCAAAATGCTTATATAAGTATAAGTATTATAAGTATGTATTAAAAAGTAATGGATTGATTAAGGAAAATATTTATTACTTGTCTAAATTACAATTACAATTGTTTCCTGGCTATTACTAATGTCTCCTGTTGTTATACTTACTGATCTCTCATTGTTGAAAACGTCTTTTGGGTAACATACGTGAATAAGCCCTGTTTCAAAAAATAAATGTGCAGATTAAATCAACATCAATGAACAATACTCATAAAACCTTATATAAAATGACAAACTATATAATGATTTGATAAATACTGCTGACGTGCCATGTCAGCAAAAATGTTTTGTTTTTTAAATCCCCAAAACGGTTACATGGTAAATAATTAATGATCCCGACAAGAGACAATTTTCTTCATTGTACCATAATAACAAATTGTATGTGAAACAGAGAAAAAACACTGAAGAAAATTACATAGATTGCATTGACAAATATTGGGAAATATGTGATTGAAATGACACAAAACTTTTTTAAAAGTATTTTTTAATGTTTAGTGTTTAAAACTGTAAAGCTTTCTTTACAATATATATAAATGAGAACACTAATAAATATACAGCAAGCGTGTGTGTATGTATTAATGTATCATGTAGATCGTGGTTCAAAGATTATTCAATACCATCGGTTAAGCCACTATAAAAGGAGTGAAAATTTTTCCAGTGGTTCATTACATATTGTATTTTCTGTTTCATTTAAAAAATATTTTCAAAGGGTTTATTTAAAAGTGTTTTTCTACGTGAAACAGAATGTACAATCTGTCAACAACCACTGAAAAAAAAACTCAACTTTATATATATATATATATATATATATATATATATATATATATATATATATATATATGTCTCAAAAGTCACTGTATTCTTATCATTTTGACATTTTTCAAAACAAACATCACATGAAATTAAAGGTTTAAATAAGAATAAGTTCACTGGTAGACTTCTACCCGTGAGCCACACACTTCAAAGCAGTTTAGCCGAGCCAGCAATTTACACAGGCATTCCTGACATCAGCGAGTATTTCGAGCTTGACGTTTGTGCAACAATCTCTGATTTTTGCCTCGAGTTTTCTGATCTTATTGCACGAACCTTAACTTTTGATGTAGCCACTACCCACCCACCCCCCGAAAAAAAAAAGAAATCGTTAACCCTAACCATTACAAGGCTGCAACTCTGCACTCGCGATCTAACATTAGTGTCATCGCCGTTGTAATGAGGATTGAGATGGATCTTCAGTGAAAAACCTCTTTTGCAGACATTGAACCATCGATTGAGATGAACTGGATAGATCGGGAAAAAAGGAAGAAAAAACGAGAAAGAAAACGTATTGCCACTCTTGAGACACTATATATATATATATATATATATATATATAATCGTGCGCGCGCGCGTGTGTGTGTGTGTGTGTGTGTGTGTGTGCTCACACACGTGTTTGTGTATGTATGTATATAAAATAATTAAAGTGCTCGTGTCAAACGCTGAGGCCCAAACACGTCATCAGAACTCAGATTATTGTGAAAAATGAATGAATTTATTGTTTGGATTGTCGGATCTTAATTTTCCTTTCAATGTGATTCGTCTCCAAAAGACACGATTGAATGATCTAAGTAAAGATAAGTCCAGAGAGACGGCGCCTCTCGCCAAACAAGCCAATCCCTCAAGGCACAAGGCGACGATTCTCTTAAGAATAAAGACGAACACCCAGCCATTATTCGCATGAATTAAGTGATAATAAGCATTCCATTAGCGAATCAGGCTCTATATAGATCCTATTCACCATCTATCTATTTGTCTGGTCATTATCCATTTATCTATCTTCCTTTGTTCACTATCTATCGATCTCACTTTCCACATTATCTATCTATCTAGTTAGCTCAGTCTGTTCCTAATCTCTCTGTATTCTCCCCTCTCTCTCTCTTATATATATATATATATATATATATATATATATATATATATATATATATATATATAAATTCATTATCTATCTATCTAAAACAGTTTAAAATAAAATTCTCTTCCATATGCTAATAAACAGTACCAAGTATTACCAATTTGTTATGGGTGATCAAAATTTCGATTTCCTCACTTCTACACCTATACTCTGACTACTGACCTGTACTCGCGAGTCCTTGTCTTCATTAAATTAGTGGCTAACCATGGCGCATCACCTTCATATTTACTCAGGTGTGGAGTGGTTAAATGGTTGATCGCACGTGTGGATTCAACGAGCCATGTTCAATCTCGTAGTCAATACTTCCTGAACTTGTCTAGTTCGTCACACTATCTCATTTTTCGCATATGATCTCTGAGGACCCACGTTGTGAGTCGAGATATCCAGCAATTATCTGACATTCTTGCAAAAAGACCAGCCCATTGTCATTTGAGTTTTCTGATTGATTCATTGTCTCTGACCCCTATTTGTTCTCTAATATATTGTGCCCTCTCTCCATGTGATGATGAGTATGGTTCTTTTTCGTGCAAGTTGCGTGCTTCTCGGTTTGAGGGTCAGTCCTTTGGTTTGATTCCATTTCCAGCTCCATAGGTAACTATTGTGTGGATGCATTGGCTGTACACCTTTCTTTCTAGGACTAATAGGGATTTCTCGTTCTTGAAGTACGGAAAGCTTGTTCTTGCTCTATCAAAAGTTTGCCAACCTCGAATGCGCACTAATTCCCTTGGGAAAGACGTGAATCTGCAGGGCGGACTAGTCTCTTCAGCAACTATTTGGCAACTTCTTTAGGAGACGGACAACTCTTATTTCGAAGTAGCTTGGAGAAGGATGGGCTCCGTCAGGCTATCCTACCCTTGAAACACTCATGATGAAATCATCTGTGCAGCCCCAATTACGGAATAATTTTTTAAAGTGCGGTAGTAAGCCACAATGCAAAATTTGAACCAACATTGATAGGAAGATTGTGTAACACGATTGGAGAAGTCCCAGCTGCATCCCGACCGATTGCTTGATGTGAAATTTGCAGCACTCTGCAGTTCAAGCAGCCTGCTGATGAACGCAAATATCCCCTGTTTACGAAAGTTCACTTTACGCCACTTTATACTTTTACGAAATACTTTGAGCCGTCGTAGCTTTCAAATGTGTCTTTGAGCATTTCTTCTTCATCTCAATCTATTTTGTGCATCCGTTAGCAAAATGCACTTCACGGTATTGGAAAATCCCAAGAGAACTCGTTAGTGTATTATGCTTAGCGTAAAACTGGCAGACATAAAAGATTGTTATTTGGGGGATGGGAACGCTCGTTTCCTACGGGAGTTATTGGTAATTGGTTCTTCACTTCGTGTTATTTCGGCTTATAAAAGATTTCATATGAATTCTCTATTTTGGGATAACAAGGGGAATCGGTATAATTTTTTTTTTTTAGATATCAACTGAATTTAGCTAATTAGAAAATGAAGGCTAAATGGTCAGGATGTTGATAGGAAGACTGTAGCGTGCCAATCTTCGAAGGAATAAGGCCCTGCCTTAAAAATCAGCATTCAAAATCTTGGTTTTTACCTCGGGGCGATCACCCACTTCTGCAGCAAGATACTTAGCTTGGCCTGGCATAAGGCTTGCTTAGTAGGGCTCAAGGTGAGGCTTGAAATCATAACATTCGTGAGTGGTTTGTATTATTAGCTCGTTAACCATTGACTCCAGCGAACTTAGCGTGGAAATTGCCTATTGCGTGGCACTTGAGGTGCGGAGTGCTCGAATGATTAACGGCAAGTAGGGACAGAATCGGTGATTAAGTTTGTGTGCTTACTTCGGGCTAATGCCCTTTGGGAAAGGCATGAATCTATCTTTTCTCTATCTTTCAGCTATGGGTGCATAGTAGGATATAATGCGTTCTCTAGCCATTATTGGTAACTAGTCTAGGAGACGAACAGATCTGATTTCCTTCCAGCCTGAAGAAGAATAGGGCCCATCAAGCTATCTCACCCTTGACAAACCAATAATGAAATGGGATAAGTACTGTAAAGTAAATTAATATAAAGTAAGACATTACAAGCAATATCTAAAGGATAATGGTGTTCAAAAACCCGTTTTCATCTCTTGTCTCTCCCCACAAAGTAAAATAAGCCGTTAGTTTCCTGTCTTTTATCCCATTTTTTAAATGGACGCGATGACCACGGTCTTGCAATGGGGCAAAAGATAACAAGATGTATTCACTATTATCTCTTGCTTTTAACTTACTACCGCTCTTCCCACGCTACTGAAAATCGATCCCACTCCTGACATGAATCAATCATTGATCTTTTGAGCTTCGGAATTGTCTGTATAGGACATGGACGAAGTAACAAAAGGCAGACTGTGCTGCGATGTTTTTTAACTGGTCTGACTAACAATGAGTGCAGCGTCTGCAACGCAGATGGAGCATGTCTTAAATCAAGAAAGGAAAGTGTCCTGGAGATAATTGAGAGAGTTGCTCAACAGAGGCCGGGGCTTTTAGCTTTGGTACTTATATGTCTATTAATTTGTCCTAACTGGAATAATAAAGAAATTGTGCATATAAAAGACCGTTGGTGTGCGCTGGCAGGGGGAGGGGGCATTCTTCCCCCGCCTTGGACCTGGCCTTCTCACCGAAAGCGAGGGAGCTTGAAAGTTGAAACCTTATTGTCAATAAAGGATAATGGTGCAATAATATTGTTTCATGTAATCCTAGCTCAATGTTTCCATGTAAAAAGATCGTACAATTATTATTATTCACTGATTCAGTATACTCGATGTTTTTGAATGAAGAAAAAGTAGGAACTTTTTTTATTTTTTATCACAATAAATTAATTGCTTAAAATGTATATATTATATGATTTTCAAAAATTCAATTTGTAATGAAAAAAAATACATATATGTATATATATACATAATTTTTTCAAGCAGTTAATTTCTAGTGAAAAAATAAAAAGTTACACATTTTTCTTTTCTTTATATACATATATATATATATATATATATATATATATATATATATATATATCGATGCTCTTGCTGCTGCAGCCCCATTTTTGCAATTGTTTATTCAATTTACGTTTTTCTTGCGTGAGTGACGTATTAAGTGGGGAATAACGGGAGATAATTCCAAATAAGTTACTATATAATACAATGCAATTTATAATTCATTCCGTCGGATCATATATATCCATTTCTTAATACATAATTGTCGCGTTAGAAGAAGCGAATAGAGATGAGAATTTCGGTTGAAATCAGTTATTTGGGTCTTTAAATTTAGCATTTTTATAATGGCATTAGAGCATGAATGATTTTCTATTTTACTACGTCAGTTGCGTCACTACAATAATTGCGTCCGTAGCATGACGGAAGATACCTGCACATTATTCATGTAGATTTCAACGTTATATTCAGGTATGAAGATGTGTGCAAATACCTCAGGGAGCTTAACATACCATGATTCTGAGTCACAACTGTGCAGGGGGTAGCATCTGTTAGCCTTTCTCTAATGTTCCAGGTGGTTACATAATAAAAATGATCACCATCACCTGGTCGTTCTGCAGACGCTACTTTCCGGGGTTGGCATCGCAGAAGATTGATCCCACCCGCCCTTTGGGGGATAGAACATCAAAACTGTTGATCCAGTCTTACTCAGATAGACGTGACCGGTGCCTTGTCGGTTCCCAGAGCTTGTGGGCAGTTAGACTTTAACTCCCCATAGACTGACCTGTAAGAGTTTGTCCCTTTCAAGTCTCTGTACCAGACCGGCTGACGCTGTCGGATACCTCCGCTCTGACAACTTTGCCATGGAGTAATTATTGGGTTACAATGAAGAAGAAAATTATTATACGTCACAGCTTGATCTGAAGTCGAATATACGGATCAAAAGTGGAATCCAGACCGCAAAATTGAATCAAGCCAAAGAATAAATTTTCAGTTTACACCGTAATCAAAATTCATCTAATCTAATCAAAACAGAGATGAAATTTGAATCCAGGAACCTTTAACTTGAAGAATAATACTGTGAAGAAATGGTATCATAATAGCGTTGTTTTGATTAAATCAAATGACATTTTGATTACGGTATAACCTGAAAATTTGCGCTATTGACCTGAATTAATTTTTTGGTCAAGATTTTACATTCGATCCGAATATACTATTTCCGAATGGAGATATTATTTGACCAGAATTATATTGAATGTGGATATCCAGGAATTTCCATTAGGGTGAAAAAAAATCCAATATCAACTCGATATTTAACTAAGATATTTTGAGTGAACATGAAAATGCATGAAATATATCAACCCATTAATTGCAGAAGGAGCATCTCAGTTGCCAAATTTTAAATGCGACAGTAGATTTTACAGGGTGGGGGCAAAATATTCTGAACAGTTTGTTATATCTGTAAAGTTAGGGGCAGGAACAGAGAAACATAAACACAAGCAGAAAAAGTCGTCCGTAAGTGGAATGGTCCATTGTATTTGTTAATTAAATGAGTCTTGCATCGTCATCGACAGAAGAGGATACCCCTCCACCTCGCTTGATGTCGTCTATCAGTCTCTATTATATCGATTCCCTCTTTTGATTTCTTGATGGTATATTACGTCTAATCATGGTCTAATTGTTTTTTACGCATTTTTGCAGTTGAATGCTTCGCTCATCAGACGTTGCCAATTGGAATTGAATTACTTTCTTTCCGTTGATTTCGTGTCCTCGTCTTCGTCAGATCGATTTTTGGACTTTTGACAACGTGTTAGACTGATAATCGATAATTAGCCGGTTATTCGTCGAAAAAACACTATCTTTCCCGAGAAGACACTATCTTTCCCAAACAATTCGAAAATGTAAGAATGGTCCATAGCCTAGGTAAAGGTGAAACGTCTCTGTTTCTCAAGGGACATTCCCAGTGGCCTATCATGGCCGATAGCGAAGTCACAGTTTCTTTTTAATGCATCAGCTTAGTGATCCTTACAAGTCACAAGTCGGGTTGAGAACTGGACTTTATACCAACAAGTTTTTTTAATGACCACTCCCTTGGCAGGATGCAAGTCCACCGAAGGTAAAGATGGAGCGTCTCTGACCTAATCACACAGCTTAGAGTGTACTCAATTAGCTGCAGAGTACTCAGGGGAAATTGTCCTTATAAAGAGTTTTTCATACTTTTTACTCATACTAGAAATCCAAGTCTTCTGCGTGTGAGACAGACGTGTTAACCATTACACGATCCGATCAGACCGGTCCATTGTGTGAGTAAAAATGAAAATTTACGTCATTCGCAGTTGAGCAATGGAACTGCAATGACTTGAATTTCAGTCATTACCACTTAATAATAATAATAATAATAATGATAATAATAATAATAATAATAATATCAAACATTGAGATCAATGAATAGTAATTTGGTTCTCGTTTATCGATCGTTGTCCATTATTTTGTTGACAGATCATCGGGACGGCTAAAATATCAAGCGCTCAGCTTCTGAGCCCCGGGCGACATAACGTTCGGAATTGGTCGACTTCCGGCGGAAGTGGCTGCAACAAAGGCGCATGTTTGACAACTACATTAGCCACGCGCGTTTAGTTCCTGCGCAGAGAGACAGGGATGCGAACAATATGTCGGCACACACAACTGACAAGTTAGCTGGGCGTTGATGGCGGTCGCTTGCGATGAAACATAATAGTTGGATCAATGATATGACAGAGTCACAGGAAGCGACTAGTGTAAGTCGAAAATGGCGTGCAGTGGTGTCTGGTGGTGCTGGATGGGGAAGATATCAACGATGGAATGGTTTGAAAGTGCCAGGGTCTCTGAGAGTAAAGAGATAACGATTTGTCGATGCAATTTTAGGGGCGTTGTCTCGAATGCTGTAATGTGTTTGGTTTACATGTTTTTCTTTTACGATCCACACCTTTTTTTTTTTTTCTTCAACTATGATTTCGAGGACATTTTAGGTGTTGTTTTTTTTCGTTCTTGCTTTTTTTCCATTACTGATAAAATCTTTTCTCTCTCTTTCTCTCTCTCTCTCTCTCTCGATATATATCTATCTATTAGTCTGCTCTTATTCCCTTGTATATTCGTATCTATCTATTCAGCTCTCTATCTATGTTTCTATCTATCACTGTATATCCGTACTTATCTATCTATCAATCTATCTTTGTTTCTATCTATCTATCTGCTCATATCTCTCACTGTATATTTGTATCTAATCTATCTATCTATATGCCTGCTCATATCTATCACTGTATATTCGTATCTATCTGTCTGTTTATGCCTCGCTACTGGTACGCCTCGATATTTGACGGATAATGGACTGGGTAAGTGATAACTTTGGAAAACCAGCCAGTTAGTAATAACTGCCAATAGTCGATACACCCATTATCAACCTTGACACAGGAAAAGCTAAAATATGTATATGTACATGCACAAGGATGTGAAATCACTTCAATATGTCTGACCATAAAGATGCTATGTTCGGAAACTATCTTTTTTTTTTTCCTTTATTCAATTCCCACCAGTGGACTTGAAAACCTAAGGCTTATTCTTTATTCACTATTTACTCACGGCCGGAGGTAAATCAACACGAAGAAATGTTGTAATAAAAAAATACTTAATGAATTAAGATGAAGGTACAAAGTAGTCATGGAAATACAAAATAATGATGATTTATGATTCTTACGATATTTTTTGGACCGACAGTCGCAAGACAATTTTTTGTTCACACAATTTTGGAAATGTAATGGTGGCTCATTATTCTGATCTAGTAGCATTACCTGTAAGTATCTATGGAAGAGATACCTCCTCTAGTGTTTCCAATTCAAAAAGTTTTCTCACGCTAGAATGACCTCAAAAAAGTCAAATGACGCTAAAATGCGCTAAAAAATCTGTTTGACATTTTATGGCCACTTTCATGGCAAAAATGGCTAAATGTGCTGAAAATTACCTCTCAAAAAAGGCACTAAAATATTGCTAAATGTTGAAATTTTGCACAGCCAAAATAAGAAAAAGTTAAATTGGCAACATTTACCTCTATCCTTATCACACAGTTTATAATATACTCAATTATCTATCACTCTGTATATTGGTATCAACTAATCAATCCATTACCTCGATCCAAATATCTTATCAGTTAACAGGGAAATTGGTCTTAATGAAAATTTTCCCACGCTCTTTGCTCATGCCAGAAACCGAACTCGGGATCTTCTGAGCGTGAAGTAGATATGCTAACTGTTACACTATCCGAGTGGACTTCGGCCAATGGACATCAAAATTTAGAAAAATAAAAAGAATATACTTACGTATCTTTTTTCGTTATTTCTCTTATTTCTTCTCAATCTGGTCTTCAGTTCTTCTCTTCGACCTCAGCCGTTATATCTACATTTGTTTCGATTCCTCAGTTAAAGTGTGTGACCATTACAAATTGAACAAAAAAAAAAGACACAACAGGCAGGAAATAAGCCATCCCACCAACCAACGACCTTTTTGAAAAAATTCTCCATCCTGGAAAGAAGGGGCAAATGCTGCTAAGATATTTAATAGGAAGAAAGAAAGAAAGAAAGAAGAAAAGGAAATAATGAAGAAAGAAAGGAAGAAAAACAGATAGAAAGGAAGAGGATAAGGGATAAAGAAAGAAACGAAATAATAGTAGGAAAGAAAAACTTCAGAAAAACACAAAAGCAAAAACAAATTAATGAATGAGAAGAGGAAAAAACAGTAAACCGGAAGAGAGAAAATGAGGACGAAGGAAAGAAGAAAAAAAAAAGAATGGAAAAATGAAGAAGAAGGAAAGGAGAGTGAATAGAGATACAGAAAGAGGCAGAAGAAACAGAGAAAAGCCAAAAAATGACGCTTCTTTTCCAACGAAGAAGAAATTACACTCGAATAAAAAAGGGATCGTTCCAGAATATAACATAAGGGTAGGTTCTTTGCATCCTTTTAAAAACAAAGCAATCGAATGAAAAGGGGATATGAAGAAATATAAAGAAGGAAAAAGGTCCAGAAGGAAATCGATGTGAAAACCAAAAAATCTGAAAAGAAAGTGTCGTTTTTTTATTGCAAGAACTAAGGAAGTGACATCACCATTTCAATTCGTTTCCATCAACTTTTATTCTCGCTCTCTCGCCATGTCCTGGCAGATAATAGACTTCTTCCCGATGAAATCTCTTGTCACAAACCTTTTTCGAAATCGTCAACCAACACTGTCACCAAAACTGACAACATAGCCTGCTCAGAAACTGAAGAAACCTATGTGCAGTGTTGCCAATGAATGAGTACAGCCCACTATTTTTTAATCAAAAGTTAATTTTCTAAACCAGATATTGCAGGGTCTATTATTCATGGTCACTGTGAAGTTTTTACAGGAACCTAAGGATAAATATTCAACGCTTTGAGACAGCATACTGCATTTAGATGAAACAAAAATCAACGTTTGCTTGCAACGAGTTTGGTAGCGTCAAGGCAAAGTATACTAGTGTTTGATATCAATAGTTGAACATAATGGTGGAAACGTCATAGTTTGTGGGTATTCGACTTCTAATAGCACTGGTGAGCTACATATCATCGACAGAATCATGAATGTTGAAGGTTAAATCCACATATTGAAAAAAAAGTGGCTTCCACTTAAACGCTTAGGAAGAAGAGATATGTTTCAGCATGACACTGATCCAAAACATTCCGCTAAAAGGCAACAGAGTTTCTGAAGGAGCAAAAGGTAAGAGTGTTCAATTGACCAACTTGTACATTTGGACACATGTGAAATGTCACGAAACGAAAAATAGAAGAACAACCATACAATAAGACAGATTTGAGAGAATTCATTCCGTCGGAGTGGGAAAAAAATCATTTTAGTGGTTGTTCGTGCGAATCTAGTGCAGCCAATGCCGTCAAAACTACAAGCAGTAATAGAAATAACGGCTGTCACACCAGATATTGATATTACATAAACCTCTTTTGTAGTGGTGTATTTATTTGGGGGCGGCAACGAATTCATATTTTGGCAACAAAGTTTAAATGCTGGTAGGATTTGCTTATCAATAATACCTTAAAAAATCCGTTCTGATTATGTAATGTTCCACCAGAAATAATAAGATCCTACTATTGGTTTAGAAGAAAATTAACTTTTTACCAAAAAAATGGCGGGGATTGCTCTCATTTATGAGCGACGCTGTATTGGCGTATATATCACGAGTACAGGCCACACCAATGAATCTAGAGGGATGAAAATTTAGATATTTACCCTTTAATTTGTTAAAAAAAAAAAACAGTTCTTTTATTAATTTTTTAAAAATTTCCCCAAAACTGATTTTAAGAGGAGATTCCATTTGCAACATAAATTTATGCTAATTTTGTCCCTTGATTTGTGCCAGACAGCATTCAGACTTTTTTTTCGAAATTCGAACTTCTTTTATGATCACTTCCCAACAAAAGGTGAAAGAAGTAACTTATTCATTCGTCACTGCGATTTCCCAATTTTTAATTGACAACTCCGAACAAGGCATGCTGACAACAGGTGTCGGTAACATGACAGTGTCTATTGGGTGAATAACCAGACCTGATTCGATTTTTTTTAAATCTTAGTTCTTTCCATTTTACTAATCGCCGCTAACGGAGTTGGAAAATGTATTTATACATCCAATCATGTTCAGGTTCTCAAATGAATTTCAATGAAAGTTTCTGGAAGCATGAACCATGAAGGGAGAATTGATTCAATTTTGGGTTCTGTGGTAAGAACGGCCATGCGTTAAATAATCCACCCATCGGTATAGAGGGTTGTGAGTTCGAGTCTTTCCTGGAACTTATTCTTTATTCTGATCCGCACTGTATATTCAATTACTCGCCGCTGAGTTTAGTCACGATAAAAAGCAACAATTGAGAATAAGGTAATTAGTTGTAAAAATTGATAATTATGATTCATAATACTTCATTAAGTGAAACAAATGAAAATTGGATAAAAATGTTCTCCAGTCAACTTTTTGATATCGGTGACTGGAATGTTAGTTTCGTGGTAATATCTGAAGCTCTGTCCACACTACCCCCCCACACACACACACACTCTCTTAGGTGGCAAGAAAGTAAAAGTAAGTCCGGGCAAACGTATGTAGCTGTTGGGTCTTTTTTCTTTTTGGTATTAGTTGGTCCCCCATTTCAAACTTTAGATTGAGTTTGTCACGAAATTAGTACAATAGTATAGTTCTGTAATCTGTAGTAAATACATATGATTTATCAATGGGTATATATATGTACGCCTCTGGAGTAGGTCCCGCTCAAATCCGCTAGCCCGGATCAAATGACTCCATTGAACCCTCCTTCTGTTGGGCCTGCTGATACGTATTTAAGCAACTTGAAGCCGAATCAAATTTGATCCCATCATTCAACGTTGCCCACCTGTGCGAAAGGCCGGGTTTTCATTTACACAATGCAGAGCCAAATGACATCGCGACTCATCTATGGTATGAATATGTCTCGCCATTCTTTATACGAAATAATCTTCATCTTAGTGGCCCTACAACATAGCGTGTGCCGTTCAAGTGCTCCTACTCTTCAAGTATTTCTTCATTCAATGCGACTTGATGTTTGTTTGTTTGTTTGTTTTGTTGTTTGTCCTTTTAGGCATCTGTACTTTAGAATTATGGATGTTAGCTTTTGGTGTGGACTATCGAAAAAAACCGTAGCTGTTTATTTTGACGTGTAACGTAAATAATAGAAAGTTCGTGAGTTGACTGAAGTGGATCGGTGAATGAAAAAAATACTTGAAAAATAGAAGCACTTGAACGGGACTAACGAAAAAGACCCAACAGCTACTTACGTTTGCCTGGATATAGTGTTACTTTCTTGCCATTAAAAAGAGGTGGGATTGTGTGGACCGAGCTTCAGATGTAACCACGACACCCAATAACATTCCAATCATCGACATCAAAAAGCTAACTAGAGAAAAATCTTTTTATTTTTATTTTTGTAGATGAAGTATTTTAAATCATGATCAATAATTTTTTGCTTCTATTTACCTTAATTGTGGCTTTTTATTGTAACTAAATTTAGGCTGGGTTCCCTTTCAGCAGTGAGTGAATAAATTAACAGTGCAGATCAGATGAAATAATAAGTTCGAAGTGAGAATCGAATTCACAACCCTCTATACCGAAAGATGGATTGCTTAACGTGCGACCGTTCTTACCACTAAACTACTGTAACTTATAACAAGGGTCGGTCCAAATCAAACCCTTCAACATACTCCCCATCCACAGTCTTTTTTGCACCATGTTTGCTGGAGAGTACCAAGTTCGGTTGCGATAAAAAGCAACAAGAATTAAGATGTAGCAAAAATAGATAATTTTGGAGATAATGCTTATCTCGAAGGAAGGTTTCGCTGGCAGGCCCTGCTCTAAGGTTCCTGAATTTCAGCATCTTTTATAGTAGAGCTTCCCAAACTGTGTGTCATGACACTTCAAGTGTGTCGCCGATAATCTCTAGATGTGTCGCAAAATCTATAATAGTATCGTTCTGTATTTCTTTGGATAGATACTGGGCCAGCTGATTCGCCTGATAATGCCCAGAAAGGGCAGAAACATTAACTTTTTGTGTAGCGAATCCATTTCCTATTATATATTTCCAGCTCTACTCCATAACAACCAATTTCCGAAGCATAAAGTTGAATGTATCGAGCACTCTATGAAATAAAGCCATCACATATCAGACATTGCTTTATATTATGCTATATTCCTAACCTGATGTGTAATATATATATATATATATATATATATATATATATATATATATATATATATATATATCAGGCGTATAATATGATATAATATAATACAATATCCAATGTGTGATGGGTTTATTTCATGAAGTGCTCGATAAATTCAACATCAAACATTAAGTTGAGTTAAATAGAGCTCTAAAATATGATGCAGTAGACGATTCGCTACACAAACATGTCTATGTTTCTGCCCTGTTTCGACTTCTTCAGGAAAATGATTCTGTTTATTTTATATCCCTATTCAGGACATTTAGGGATCTAAAACAAACCGGATCATTTACCTGAAGAAGCCCCAATAGAGCAGAAACATAAACGTCTTTGAATAGCGAATCCCTTACTTCATATATATATATATATATATATAACGTTGTGGCTAGTCTAGTCCAATACGAGCATGTGTTCTAATGAGTGATTCCACAATCTAGAATCAAGAACATTCGACAAAGACCGGAAGGTATACGACCAGAACATAGTGAACAAATGAACAGTAAGACGAGGAAAATAGTCCGATCTTACCACACACAATGATTAATACACCCCGACTAACAAAATTCAGACAAGATACATCAAATTGTTAATAAATTCTTAATAATGCATCTAGATTCCAGTCAGAAATCGACAGAGAAGAAAAAACACCGATGAAGAAGATGAAATTTGGCACAAGTTATTGACAAAGAGCAGGTGAATATATGCGGCACGGTAGGGGATCCGGAAATGGACCGTGAAGAAAAGCAGGGGGCGGGGAGAAGTTGGGGGTGAGGGGTGTTGGCAAGAAGAGGGCGTCAACATTGAATGGGTGAGGATGACACACGCGCAGAGGGGAGGAGACCTTCAATTCAATAAAAACACAAAACAAGATTTAAGAAAAGGTGAGAAGTAATATCAGACTAAGACAACTCAATCTGCTTTTAGAATCAGAATCACAATAGAAAAAGATAAAAACAGGTGAGGTTTAAGGGGAAGAATTACTTACCGGAATTATGAGAAGGGGTTTGCAATTTTCCCATCTGCTCGTACATCTCCTTCGTGTGAATTTATCAATACACTGATTTTTTTTTTTTTTTTTTTGTCAAACTCCTGTTAAAGTCTGGGGCTGATTTTTGTTTTTTTACCATAACAAGAACAACAATCCTCACAAAATTTAGGATACTAAGAATTTATATTCCCCTACCATGATTTGTAATAAGAACCAACAGATTGGTAGGATTCTTACAGATTCGCATTTGCAAGCGCTCATTTCATTCTGATAGATAAATACGTTTATACTAACAAAAGATTCTTCAATCTTTTATTTATTATATATACAATACAAAAGTTGCAATCATCATCTTCAGTCGCTGTAGAAATAAAACCTTGCAGCAGACAGTCTTGTTCATATACCTGTTCTATTCGTCTACGATATGCTCTTATGTAAATTGCATTTACAGGTAAGTACTCAGCATAATGAGAAAAAAGCATTCATTCTACACAAGAAATATTCATGATACATAACGGTGTAATACAACGTCATGATATAATGGTGTAAGTTTATATGAATAAAGGGTAAATTTTTCCTATCTTTACGTCATTTTAGATTTTGAGTCATTGCAATCGATTGCCAACTTAAATTTGACAAAAATACCTATTTACGCTCTATCTTAAAATATCATGCACAATTACCATAGATGAAGCAACCCCTACAACATTATATATATATATAGATAGATAGATAGATAGATAGATAGATAGATAGATAGATAGATAGATAGAGAGACACACACACACAGAGGGAGACAGAGACAGATACACACACACACACTCAAAATGCAGAAACGCTCACAGCAATAAGTGTCCTAATCTCTGCACACGTATACACATAAGAGACTCTCTCAGTATGTCATCCAAGCACAATAAACACATCCGTCGAAATCTAAATAGTAATTTAACTTTATTGTGACCGTTTTATTGGGGTACAATAGTTAGAATGAGAGGGTGGGTCGTTGAAGCCTGTCTGTTCGCCCTTTATCGCTCCAATGTTGATATTTATAGTGTTGTGTGAGAGCTTTCGAAGGGTTGGGCTATCCCCACCCATTCACTCCATTACACACACATACACACACTCACTCACACACACCCCGACTCGTACCCACACTTCCTCTTCGTTCACAAAAGCCACAAGATGGCATATGGAGTAGAGGGCGGATGGAAGGTCCCTGGGGTCAACTCCTGATAGCCTGATATCTTGGGTGGCAATAACGAAACAAGAGGTTAGCGCCATGGGGCTGATTTCTCACCTGGCTTTTTTATTTTTTCATTTTTATTTAACTCTGTTTTTGTTCTGTTAACGGAGAAGCCGGACGGGAGGGACTCGCTGTTGGTACATCACCAAATCAAGAAGTAAAATTGAAGAGAATCTACCGCCCTTTATACAATTGTTTACCCCTATTAACTTGGAAGGTTAAAAAAAGAAAGAAAGAAAAGGACCCGTGCTTGTAGTTAAAGGCTTTATATAATTGGCTGTCAAAGCTTTGACTTCAGCTGGGGAGAGACTGGAAAAGAAAAAAAAGGGTGGCTTTAGGGGGTCTCTTGATTCTGACAATGGCCAAGCCAGATTGATAGTGATTTAATTGCGTCTTTACAATGAGTTTCTGATTAGGCGTTCTAAATGAAAAAAAAATAACAACAAAAATAACAAAAAAAGCGCAAATGTTCGCGCGCGTGAGAGAGAGTGAGAGAGGGAGGGGGACAGAGAGAGGGAGGGATGGTGTCAAGGACTTGAGCTTTTTCGAGATGTTTAATTCTGGAGAGCAAACTTCGTGGTTTTTATTTTACAGCCGGGTCTCCGTATCCACGGGTTAGGAATTTTCCCAGAGACGCTAAAAAAATGTTTTGTTTTTTTAAAGCAAAGTTTCTTCCCTATGTTATGCGATATACATGGTCACCCCAAGGTACTGGCAACATGGGTAGCCGCCCAGGGTGACAAGTGCTGGGGGACGCCTGGCATGTGCCTCTGACAATAAATGGATACCCCTTTTTATAATAATGAATATATTATAAACTTTAATGCAATATCGGAACAGTTTTCTTTCACATGATCATTGAAATGATATTATTTTCCATTCTTAAGTATTCATTTTTCTCATGGTAAAATAGATAAATAAGATGATATATTTTAGAAGGTGCCGATGTCCGGCTTGCGCAGGGCACCAGGAAAACTAAGTCTTGACGATACACGAGGCAATGATCTTTTTCCTTCGAAAGGTCCATGGAGACCCAATCATTGTTTGTGACAATCGAGGGTTTTGACGGGGTGTAAGCACAACGTCCCAGATGGACCACCTTACAGGGTTAAAGGGCCCCCAAGTACCCATCTATTTAACCACAGAAATAGATTCATGGCTTTCCTGAGAAGTGAAGGTAAACTGTCCCAGCTGGGGTTGGAATTCTGTTCGCTGATTCTATTCGACATGCCGTTAATTCACTCACACCTTATACAAAATGTATCGATCACAAAAAAAAATTGGCAGGCCAGCGTATTTTGTTACGCAGTAATCTTCAGTGGAGTTGAAGCAGCTTCAGGTTTGGGATCTGTCTCTGTTTTTGTAGAGTTTTGTATGCCTATACAGAGATTGTTAAAAGAAGAAATCGAAGGAAGAATCGCTCTAGGTTGGTAAGCTTTCAACAAAGCAAGCTCAACATTCAAGAACAGAGAGATTTCATTGGTTGGAGTTTAAACGTGGAATTCAACCCAGATCTTCATCGTGAAACTAAGATTCATACTATTGTATAAGAGAGATTCACACTTGATATCACATGGAAATATTTAAAGACAGCACAGTATAGAAGAGAAAAACAAGAGTCTGAAATATCAAAAAATCGATTTGAAAACTCAAATGACAACGGGGAAGCTATGTTGCAAGAATGTCCAATGGTTGTCTGACATCACGACTCACAACATGCATCCAAAGAAATCATATGCAAAATTACGAATTATTTGGAGCTGAAGAGATTGACCCTAAAACTAAGATTTGTGCTATTGTATAAGAGAAAATCTTGCTCAACATCACATCCAGAGAGCACTAATATATATATATATATATATATATAGTGTTTGAGATATTATAGAAATCATTAAAAAAAACTCAAATGGTGATGGGTTAGCCATGTTAGAAGAATGTCAGACAACCTCATGAAATCACGACTCACAACATAGATCCCAGAGGTCATGTGTAAAATTATGGCCAGAAGAAATATGATGGTCTTACGAACTAGATAAAGTTCAGATAGAGTTGGCTCTGTGACACCCACGATCTAATTGTCTGGCGAATCTTGGAGTAAGTCTATGTCCAGCGTCGGACGTTAAAAGGCGGTTGATGATGATGACGCAACGCTACTTTCTGTTAAGATATTCTCTATACATATTGTTACTAAATATCTGTTGGTGTTATTACCCTTGGGCCCTGAACCAAGTGTACATAGTAAGAAATAAAAGCCTAGAAGGGCCAAGACGGTGACGATTCTAGGGATTCCATATCAATGGTTCTTAAACGGGGGTGCACACACAAGAGGAGGGGGGCAAACAAATTTTCTCTGTTCCATAATGTATAAAGCCCTAAATGGTTTTACCAGACTTTAAATTTCGACATTTGATAAACTTTAGCATGTTGTCATTTAAATTTTTCAAAACAACTTTGCCAATTTTGACTTTTTTTTTTAAATCCAGATCTTTAGTCTTAAGGTTAAGGGGAGTGAGAAAGATTTTGAAATCTCAAAAGGGTGTCAGCCTTTGAAAAAGTCAAGAAGTGCTGTTCATGGCGAATGTTGTGCAGAACTCTCATACACGTCGATGGGTTGCATACTTGATATCAACACACAGGGTAGAGTGATAAATGAGTGTGCAACAATTGAGCAAATCCATCTCTTCGGTTTGTTGGGTTTTGATTTATGTACAAGTATTAGTAAAGTGATTATTTTGTTACTTGAAAGTATTAACCATTTTCATTAATTTTAACAACCATTTACTTCCATCTTAAATTTTAGATTTTTTTTTCATCACCATTCAACTCAGGCCGTCGTGGCAGCATTTGTTTTGGTTTTAATAAGGGTGATTTATTTATTGATGCTTATTTGTCGGACAACCAATAAAAGGACTGTGAAAGTCATACAAAAACAAGGAAGTGAAAAAAAAAGATAAAAAAAGATATATGTAATCCGTCCGGAAAGTATCCAGCCATTTTCAATATTTCGAGAACTGGTTGTGCAGCTTTGATGCAACTAGGCAAACAATCAGAGACCTTACTGCGTATGTGAGAGCAGACGCTAACCGATGGGGTTATTTAGTCATCTGGGAGACACTATTTGTAAACCGTTGCATTCAAAATTACTGAGCAAGTCTTGAGGGGGGGTTGAAACGTTGCATCACCGGAACCGGATTCAGCTCCCAGCGATTTCTGGCTCTCCCAGAGTGATTTCAGACCATGGACAGTATTATGGATGAGGCGGCAAATGGCAATCCTGAACAGAGGACTTTGCGGATTGTTTTGAAGGGTTGCAGGGATAAGAGTCCCTTTTAATTTTGAAAACAGTATCAGTTTCCAAGGAGAGTACCTTGATGGGGACTAAGTTGGCATTGCCCTAGTTTTGATATTACATGGTTGGATACTTATCTGACCTTGTATACATCAATAGCAAGGTTTCTCAACCTTTTTTCCTCAATCACTCCTTTTAGTTATTTTTTTTCTATCAAATCTATCACACCCCCCACCAAAGAATGTTCGTATAATCTGATGCCATCAGCCAAATAATTACTTACATCAAGAAGCTTGATTGTGCATCTTCCGAAAGTAATACTGTTTACCATTATTTAATGCTCTATTTTTGCAACAAGAGGATTCTATGATAAATTCAGGATAAAAAACAGTGGATATCTGGAGTTTCCAGAAATTATTGATCAAAACAAAATTAATATTTTGTAATTCACCAAATAGGAGTAGCTTCCCCCTCATTTGCTGACTTAACAGACATAAAACGAAAGATCCCTTATTTTTTGAAAAATATCTTTTAAAAAAAATGGTCAAATGTGATAACCAATGGCAACCCAAAAGCTGAATTTTCACTCCTTGGGAGTCAACATTGCCCCCGTTCAAAATGATTGCTCTATAGGTACAACCTAGTTCAATTCAGTCTAACCCAAAGCAACAGGTGTTAGTAAGCGATGCAGATTGGAATATATGGTTAAATTTAGAGGACTCCTTCCTGCTCGTTGGTATTCATAGCCTGATGGGAAGGTAGGCTTCCAACGACAACAGATGCAAGTCAGAGTCTTGCCGGAAAGTTCATCCTTTAGTTCCAATCTGCACTGCTCACTGACAAACATAGAATGACTGTCTGAGAATTGTGATAAAAAGCAACAGAAATAAGATGAAAGACATACTACACTGTAGAGCCATTATAACATAACATGGATCCCAATTTTCAAAACATTAAAATTGGCTCTCAAAATAATAGCTTAATAGAAAGACTTCAACAGAATCAGGTTACCCCAACTGTAGAAAAGAAATGGATTAGACAAAAACACTTAGTCAATAAACGAAACTCATCACCTCTTTCATCTGTCGCTAAAAAGATTACTAACTTATAGTCAAACTCTTACTCTAGACACACGCTACATCTAAGTTTTGTCAAAATGTAACCATCTGGTGAGGTATCAAGATTTTTTTTTTAATTTTTATTGTATGTATCCATCTTCCTACCAAACTAGCTTCATCCTACAGTTTTCTCTTCATTTTTCCAAGAATTACAAGGGTCGCTTGAAAGAGGGTGGGAATCTGATCAAGGTTTGTAAAAATGGAAAATTCATTTCAATGCAGATTCACTTATAACGCAATAGAAAATAATGGACACCTGCTTTGACGTTATAACAGTATAGTAAAAATTATTGATAACTAGGAAATACTCAATATTTTGCTGATGGTATACTTTAGGCTTCATACCAAGTGCTAGTGCGTTTACACAGTAATAAATTCAGTGATCAAAGAGTAAATTACAGAATCTTATCAAATAAAATAACTATGGTTTATTTATCAAACATCCATTGATTCTCTAATGGTATATGTAGGGGTGGAAATCTAAAGTACTGTAGTATCTGAAACAACTCATGGGGGTGCAAAAGATCAACAATGTTTCCTCTAAAAAATGTGAATACTTCTACATCTAATACTACTATTTTGATAAAAAGCCTCAGAAATATGATGTAAGGAAAACTAGATCAAAATTATCAAGAATTAATAATCTATGGTAGTCACTCTCAAAAAGGATAATATTGCTCCAATGGGGGTGATAGATAGTCTCATACAAATAGAACTTTCTTCGAAAAAACCGATGTTCTTTCCTTTCATGTCAGTAATGTACACGAATAAAGGGAGGCTACTCCATTTTGTAGAATTACAAAATATATGCATTTTCTTTTTTTAAATGATTTTAACTAATAATTTCTGCGTCTATTAGCGTTATTTCATAAGGCAACCACTTATAAGTTATTCAGGAACTCCAAATATCCGCTCTAAACAATTTATTATTAAAATTACTTGGCTAAGTAAAAATAAAACATTAATGGAAAGCAAGATTCCTTTTGGAAGATTAACACAGCTACTTGATTTGAGATTTTTTTGGTTGTAGGCAGAAGATAATATAGAGCTGTTGTTCTCAGCAGGAGGCAATATTGTCCGAAGGGGGCAAAATTTGAGCTGAGGGGGGTGGGGCAATAGATTTGAAAAATGGTTGAGAAATCCTGATCTATGGGTCATGCCTATTTTACAAGAGAGTAAAAAAAAAATATAAATATATATATATATATATATATATATATATATATATATATATATATATATATATATATATATATATATATATATATAAAAAATAAAATGGTAATGTAAAGTGGACCAAAGGAGAATTTTTTACTTTTTATTAAAGATTCCTTCCCCCAACCCCCCAACAAAGAGTTCCTGCCTGATCAAAGTGCCCTCATTCCAGCACATTCAACACTGTCTTCTGTCGGGTTCCAGATGCAGCTTCTGGCTTGGAATGGATTCGGCGATTCTTTTCCCTGAAAGAAAATAAATAAAAACTTTATGAACTCCAAGAAACAGGGAGTCTTTAAGAGGAAGGAATGATATTTTAGAACATGACTTTGTGTTATCTAGAAGCAGCATGAGGTGTGGTGTTTTCTCACAACCCATTCCCTAATTACGTCTGACAATAGCCCCAAGCACTTCTACTGATCTACCAGAGAAAAAGGAATCATTTTTTTTAATCATTAATGATGTAAGCCAAGATTCACACAACACTCATACCAAAGGATTTGTTCATTATTCCTCTTCCTGTTGTATTTTTAAAACAATCTGCTGTTTGAAGTTCATTTAATTTTATCTTATTTTCCAATGATTCAGTTCTGGGACCACGAATGAACTTTTTTTGAAGAAACAAGCAACTAGTAATGAATACAAAATAAAAGACAAAGAAGATGGAATAGAGGAGGTTTTCTAAGTGCCCAGTCTTTAGAAAATCACAATGCAACCAGACTTGGAAAAAGAAAAGGAAAAGATGACGTACTTTCTGAGTAGAGCTTTTTTCATTGTCCTCTGTTCAATTTGAGCTTTGTAGACAGCCTTCGGCAAATGTCTGTGTCGGGCAATTCTCTTCAACTCTGGATGGTGACCAAATCGTTCTTTCAGTTTTTCATTGTAATTAAATGCAGCTTTCTCTCGTGGTCGTAACTGGAAAAGATTTTTAAAAATCAGAATGCAATATAATTTATCTAGGACAATATCCATTTAACAGAAAAAAAATTTGGAAGAAATCACTTGTAGAATTGAACTACTACAGCAATCAAGGATAGCAAAAGGATTCTATCCCTTTTTATACATATATGTGTTCGAGTACTCCTGGCTACACCATTTTCTCTATAGACTAGAAAATTGGCATCAGTACTCCACTAGACCCCTTCTAAAAATTCTTCCATCCATTTTCAGAAAAAAAAAAAAAAGCTCATTTGTCTTTTTCTTGCGCCTTATTATGACAGGATCATTAATAACGTTTGGTTTTTCCAGTTTCTAAATGTTTTTTTCTGCTCTATTCAAGATGTTAGTATGGTTGAAAGTGCTAAAAATCAAAATTGCCAACAACTCTTACAAACATGACAGATATTGGAATTAAATGAACATAAACGAACAAAAAAGTCGCAAAGAATTGATAAAACAATCCTTGTCTTATTAAAAACTTGCTTGAATCAAAAAATACTGCCTAAATATACAATACATATCTGCATATGTAAGCAAGAGGTGTCACGGTGTAAGACCATCACGCAACAGAAACCCCCCAGGCATGGGAACAGTTCAATCAAATTTGGCATGCATACTCAATAAACCTAGGGGAAGGCTTTTAGCAAATTTTTTCTTGACCCCATGCCAGACGTTTTGATACGGGGTTCAAAATGTAATTTTATGCTAAATAGAGGTATGAGTTGAGAACATCCTCAATAGACATAGTGTGACATTCAAAAGTTTATCTTTTTTTTAATAGATTCATAAAATAATAAAATGGTAGACATAAGAAATGTTTGTTTTTCAAGGGTTCTCTTATGAGAGGCTTCTTAAAATTTCTTCATTGCATTGAATCATTCATTTTTATTAATCAATTAGGATGTGATCTTTTTTTTAACCAAAACAACAACAGAACTTAGAAGTTACAATCATATCTGTTTTCTTTGAATTATGGCATGATATAATTGAAATACATCTGGAACTAAAACAGGAGGTTGCTGATACTTACAGGACCAAGTTTTTCTGCAGCGTTTGCCTTCCATATTCGTATATTCATTTCATCTGAGCCGGACAAAATGTATTTGTTGTCAAGTGACCATTGGACATGTTGAACTCGCTGCATCCGCTTAGTGTGATAGATTTCCCTAGGAAGAAAAAATTAAAAAATTAAGTATGCGTTAAAGATTGGAGAAAAAATACAAAAAAGAAATTAAATCAATGACATTCACTAATTTTACAGCTTCAGTTTAGCTAGCATCATTTTTATGTCTGACATCTCCATGGTTCTGGAAAAATAAGTCTCCGACCAACGTGTACAGGCATCCCTCATTATAACACGGGTGTTTGGGCCCAAGAAAAACCAACTGCATTATAACAGGGGAAGATCGTACAGCCAACAGTCACATACAGTTGAGAGACCTTGACCCTTACAAAAATGCAGGGTATGAAGGTTCCCTTTCAATCTTCCCCGTGGTTAAGGTCTGCCTCCCTTGAAGATCAGCATTCAAATAACTAAGTTCAAACTGGCAAGAGCAACTACTGAAGCCACCAAGCCAATGCCAGATTTAGGCATTAAGCTAAGCAGGTTACAGCTTAGCATCTCACAAAATTTAAAAAGCAGACATGTTTTCAAGAGAGACCTCATGGCATAATTTTTCAACAAGAGGCTCCCAAGCTTTATATAGCTTAGGACCTCACCAAAACTTAATCTGGCACTGAACAAAGTACCCTAACCCTAAAAGCAATGATGCCGGTCAGGTAGATTTAAAAATGGGTGATCAGAATATGAGATTCTGTAAAGAATTCCAAGGAAGGTAATTCAGTCTTTTTGATCTGAAATTTGTTTCAGATGCTAAAACTAATGACCCAAAAGTTTTACAACAAATCTTGAGCGAAGTACTTGTTGAGGGTCAAAAATTGATCAGATAGTTGGGACTATTCCCACTAATAACCACTAAACAAGCTAACATTAGTTATTTATCGTATGTAACCAATTCAGTCAAGTAAATTGTGATCTCAAATATAATTTTTGTGACTAAAATTCAGTGACATATGTTATTTTGTTTTTTGCACTCAAAGTACGAAAATAATAAATGTTTGCTTGTTTTGCAGTGATCAATGAAAACAGTCCAAATCATCGGATTGATATTTGGTGGCCAATTCATTTAACTTTTTTAAAAGTGAAAATGTCAATTATCTTTTGCAAAATATCTGAATTGGCTCATAATGTAAAACACCAGGAACAGTGAACCAATAAGTACAAGGATTCGGCTTTCAAAGATCAAAATGATTTTTTTCATGAGAGCAAAGCAAGCATGAAAAAGAAGACTATCAGAAAGACAATTACCTGCTGCGTCCGCTGTTATGGGGAAAGATACGTACACACTTGTCCCAGCCGGCAGATACAAACTCTCGACCAGTGGGTGAATAATCAACGTCTATTACTAGAAAGGAAAGAAAATCAGGTCAGGTAAGTCACTCAATAGAAACAATCGCATGATCAATATCTTTTGGCAGAATGTCATTTTGGGCTGATCAATTAAGAAATTTGAATAAGTGAATAAATTACTTGTATCATTTTTTTTTTTTTTCCCGCCAAAACACGAGATTAACTTCTACACAAATATACACGGCAACTTAGAATTCAAAAAGGGAACTTACCTGCGTCTACATGATCCATATGGATATTTACAGGTTGTCTCAAGTTACGCATATCAAATGTGTACAAACTGGTAAAAGAAGGAAAGAAAATTAGATTTTCAAAAAAATTCAAAAAATTATATAATCCTAGAAAAATGGAATTTATTAAACAAATACGTCAAAACTCTCATTTGAGGTGTCTACCATAGGAGAGGTGAACTCACCACTCTTCCAAAAATGCGTTTTCTATGGTAAAATATTCAGTCACCTCTGCTCTATCTTATGGTATAATCATCAAATTTCCAGCTCGCCTCCAATACTATGTTTTGCCGTTGTTTACAATGTAGTTTTTCACTGCTTGCAAAGGCCGGGTTTTGTGAGTTTCCCTAACAGTAAAAGAGGCAAATCAACCAATGAAACAAAAGACTGCATAGCCAATGAGAGCACTGGGTTCCACACACACCCCCAATTAGTGACCAGGTAAGCCTCTCTCTTTCCTCACACTCACAGCGGATAATTTGTTACTTACATTCCTCTTATGTCAACACTCATTTTTTTCCCTAAAATTACTTTGTGACATGTACTAAACAAAATCAATTTCCCCAGAAAGAGAAAACCAACCTTGTCCATCAGGATTATCATGAAAGCTGAGGAAAAATTTTAAATAGGATACGCAGTTGCTGAAGCAAAATTCTCAATCATCTTCTTATGATACCATATGAAAAAAAAAAAAAAGAAAAAAAAGTCATGAGGTATCATGCAAATTTTTATGATAAATGTGGACAGTATGTAGTTTTTCAAGTCCCAAAACTTTGGAGCTCAATTCCCAAACCAAATGAGCTCCAAAATTTGGGGACTTTTGGTTAGTTCATCCATCTTGCAGTAGACACCACATTTACTTGAATGATTACACATACAGTGAGACAGCAAATACTGAAAGCTTATAATTTCATTGGAAATTTTTTTTTATTACAAAAATGAATTGCAAATTACGGTACGACAAAGAAACATAATGAATTATAACACCAATTGTTTACATAACCTGTGATATCAGGGGTAGGATTCATTAATCAAATACATCTTAACGCTCATACACTCTACTGATTACATATACACAAGCCAACACTAAAAGCTATTATTTCACTATGGAAATTCATGGTAAATTATAATAATAGTTATATATATATATAACCGGTGTTATCAGGGGAATGATTCATTAAACAAATACTGACAAAAATTTCATTTACTCCAATAAAGTTGCAGGGAGTCAAATCTGGACCGAGGTGGATGGTACGTGACAGTCACACGGTACACAAGCTCACTCAATGTCTAACTGCTGACTGAGTAAACCCATGGGAGAGTGTCTATTCATTCATTCATAGCACAGGAAGGTCCCTGCTGATTGGTTGCCAAATTATACCAAGTCTTCGCAACCAATTCTTGTGACATCCAGAATTGCAGGATACTTTCTGGACAAACGTGGTGAACATGTATTCTGATTGAAAGAATGTTCTTTCTGTTTGAAATCTATTTTATTTTACTTCCTTTGTTAAAATCTTGCACTTCAAACGGTCTCAACTCAAAAGAAGCAGCAGTTTTCATATTGAATGAAGAGAAGAGGCACCCAGCAGTCAGTAAACAACATTTTTTTTTTTGTTAGAATTCCGAAATGCTAGTTACGTCCCTTTCCTGGTGTAACCAATTTAGACGTTTTCAATCTAAATCTAGATATTTTTGTTTGCATCTAGATGCTAGAAATTGCTTTTTAGATGATTTTCAATAAAACAAGTAAGATTTTTATTTCAATTCATAGTAATAGAAATAAATAATATCTTTAATAAATCAAGTAATATTTTCTAATAAAATGAATGTTGAAGATTGAAGTCACATTCATCCTAATGATATGTAATATATTGCCTAGATTTTAGATATATATCTACAGAAAACAGATGTTTTTAAGCATTTTTGACTCAATTCTAGTTAGTCAACTTAAAAATAAAGTTAGCAATACTGCTTCTTCTAGATCTCCACACAAGAAAAGAACTAGTGCATCTATGGTCTAACTTTCAGGCTTGTTTAATTTCACTCACTTAGAGACTATTTTTAGCCAAAGAAGAGCTGTGACTTGGAACATGTAATTCTCCCCAAAGTTCAATGATAAATGTTGTACACCATGTGGTGCGTAGGATTTGATCAAATTCACAGATTAATTTAATTCAATTTAAAATGCTGATTTGAAATGCTCTAGAACAGCAGTCTCCTAACTTTTCAGTACAAAAGGCCACATCATACATTTAACACATTTTCAAAAGCCTCCAAAAAAAATGTTAATAAACGAATAAGTTTTTTATTTGGATATCTTTTGTAATAAACATGATATGATAAAGAACAAAAGAGAAATGTGACAGTAAAATGGAACCATGCCTATCTTTCACTGAGAAATGACATGATGAGAGAAAAGGGTCGCCAGATTTGCACAGAAGGGGAGATAATCCAAGCTCAATCTCAGACTTACCCAAAAAAGACATTGAGATAGTGTCAAATAAGGAAATGGAGCAAATCAATCTCAAGGGGCTGACTTGCTCGATTTCTGAATTCAATGCTATTCTAATGACAATCTTGGGTAAGTCTCTGAGAAAAAAATTTGGATTATCTCACCTTCTGGCCAAATCTTGCAACCATGCATGCACTCACTAGAAAGAAAAATAATATGACTCACTTATAATCTTCGTTGGCTGCTGTGAAGATGAAAGGTTCCATTGGATTCCACGCCAGGGCATTTGACTTGAGTTTTAGTAAAACCTAAAAGACAAAAAGATTTGATCAGATTGATATCATTACTTTCATAATCAGAATCAGTTTTATACCTTTAAATGATAAACACCTTGAAGTTGTGTGGTGTTGTTCTGATGAAGGATTGCTGTGATAATCAGGACTTTGATGGAGAACAGAGAGAGTGATTGTTCTTTTACACAGGATAAACAGAAGGAAAACAAGAAATCATAGAAAAATCAAAGAAAAAATAACAAAATATATTACTAATATTGTGAAAAGTCTTCTTTTTTACTCATCTCTATGATTTTTTACAACTGATCCATTTTTTCTCCATAAATTAACAAGGATTCAAAATAAAGAACTAGCTAATGAGATTAGAACTCACATCCTATAGCTTAGGAACTTCACTTTACATGCCCAATGCCATAACCATTGGTTCAATTATAAAACAATTCTCAGCTTTTGTCTCCTGAAGCAAAGACTGATTTCAATGAAAAGTAACAGCAAAGAAAACAGGCAAAAAAAAATATTCATAAAGATGAAACTGCTTCCTTCAAGAATTGTAAAATGACTTACTTTTCGCAGTGGGGCTGTGCCTCTCATGTCATAAAGCATTATACTACGGTCACAAGCGGTCGCTCCTAATAAGTGGTGCTAGGTAAGAGAAGTCAAACAGATTAAAAGTCTTTTTTATAATCAAGAAAAAATTACTGGGTATATATATATATATATTACGTAACACAAATACAAAAGATAACATTTGCTATAATCATAGATAATTTATCAAACAGGTATTGTCATCAGAATCAAGTGATCCTTATCATTCTATTTAAAATGTATCTAGTGATAAACCATATGTATTTGCATATTTATTCTTTGTCTGTAACACCCTAAAGCAGTGATTCATTAAGTGGGCCTTACCAACACTTTAGGGTACTGGAAGGCATACAGGGGGCAACAGAAGACAAAGAATGGTGAGGTTGGCCTGGGGTTAAGAATACCAAGTGATATCTTGTATGATGAAAATGCCTGAAAAGCTAGTTTCAATTATTTTTATATCAATTAATCAAGAACCTTTAGATAGTTCATACAATTATATTTTTGGTTATGAAATAAATGGTTGAAAATTGAAAAAATATTTTTTTCAACTTATTGTTCTTGACTGATTTTTCAAAGGGTATTGATGGAATATATGGTCTAAAAATGAGTCCAAAAAGGTTTGGGAAATACTGCCTTGAAGGAGAAGATTTGATCACACAAGACAACGAGGAGAAATAAAAAAACACAACTTACTTCTACAGGGTTGAACTTGACAGATTGAATACTGTCAACACCCCAGGTGAATGTTCGGATAGGCTCAGCTCTCATTTCGTCCCAGATGTCCACTTGTTCACCACACGTGGCCAAAATATTGTCCCTCCAATGATGGTCCATAGAATGAAACAAAGTCTGAAAGAGACAAACATCCAAACTGATCAATTCAAAATGTCGCTGAATGCAAATGAGAAATAGATTCAAAATTTTTATAAAAGCTGGTCTGCTTAGTCACTCAATGGAGACTGACACCTGATCAACATCTTTTGGCAGCATCTCCTGTTGTGGGGGGGATCAATTGAAAAAAAAAAAAATTGGAAAAACAGGGGACCAATGAATGTGACCCCTCTTGCCTTCTGATGGATCTCCAGAATGTTTGAATTTTCAAAAAATGAGCATGAATGTAGACAGATACAAACTAGGGACCATTTTAGCATAAATGTACATGGAAAATGGACCCCCAAAAAATCTAATGAGGGGCAGGGGTTATTTTTTTCTCCCAATTTCTCCTTGACATGATAAGGAGTAAAAGTTGAAATTTTCAGCCCCTTAGCTCTATTGATGCCGCCAGTATGCGTGAGACATACATAGCCAGCCAGACCAACTCGAAAACTGAAGAAACCTATATAGATAGTCTCTTAAAACAAAAATAAAATTGCTATTTATTACAGCTCAACTTGTATGTATATATGTATCATCGTTCTCCACTTACATCTACATTGAAGGTGAAGCAGGGTGGAATACACAGGGACAATTGTTAGTAAGACCCACTTATAGCTTACCAGGCCTCATGGAGCTCTATTATGCTCACAATAACTGGTATCACCTAAGATGGTCACACATCTAAATACTGACCATGCTCGATATTGCTTAACCGGTGATCTTATGAAAACCGGATCATCCACCATGATCAGGCCATAACTCCCTTATCTCTAGGGAGAAATCCTTGGTCCATGTCCTAAGTGCTAAGTGAAGAGGGATTGAGTACCATTTTTAAAGTGCTTGGTATGATTCAGTTGTGAATTGAACCATAGCTAACCGAACAAGGGGTTAGCTCTCTGCCACAGTAGTTGTTACTGTTCCATTCAAGAGCATAAAATTCTTAAATGAAGGAAAGAATTTCTAGTTACATTTGCAGGTTTACTGGACACAGTTTACAATGGTAAACTCGAACTCATCTAAGCCTCATAGCTGTCAGTTTTGGTGAACACCCAACCCCCCCAAAATATCAGCGTATTGGACATAGCGTAATATTCAGATAGTTTTTCTTTTATTTAAATATGCATCTAATATACCAATCAATACAAGTTTTTTCGAGGATTTTACTTGAGTTATTTTTTTTAAACATAAACCAATTCTGATCAGTAATAGACAGAGAGCAGGTAAGGATTTTAAAAAATTAATAAACTTCAAAGAGATAGAAGTTTCATGTTTGGGAAAGTTCGGTATAATTAACGTGTTCGGGAAAGATATACACGCAGGAGAGAAAAAAACTTGCTTATGAAGAGTTATCGCTTAGTGAAGCAAGGGAGGCAACTTCAGTAAAAAGCGTAGAAGAGTTATTTCCCTTGAAGCATTCTAGTCGCGACTGCGAGGTTTTTTGATATTGACTATTTTATTGATATTTACGTAGAGTACAAGGTTAAATGGGAGAAAAATTGGTGAGGAAGATCGTGCTACGCCAATCTCCAAAGTAGACAGGAAAAACCTTTTGTTAGGCAATAATCAAAATTAGAATTTATTTCAGGAAGGAAAACTCAAACAACAAAAAACGTTTTTTCTAGATATGATAAGGAGTAAATATTCAAGTTCTCAGCCCTCTAACTCCATGGTGTGGGAGGGGGTTCAATTTACAATGTAAGTTTATACTAAATTGGGCCCTTACTTAGTGTCTAGCATCGTTACACTTATTTTTCTTTAAATTCAGAAATTCTAGTGATCCAGGGAAAAGGCAAGAGAAGTAATGTATTCATTCATCACCCCTTTTCCCAAATTTTAATTGACCACCCCCAACATGGCATGCTGTCACAAACATTGGTCATGTTCGGTTTCTATTGAGTGAGTAACCAGACCTGCTACGTTTTTCTTCATCTTTTTCAATACTTTTTATCACATTTCTTCTTGATCTATTCTTTAGACATCCGAGATACAGGAATTGGGAATAGAGGAAATAGAAAGACAAGAGGAGAACCAGCCCAATCATAATGATGTTGGGCGCCTAATGGTCACAGCATTTTTCTAATATTGCTTTTCAATAGAGTGCAGAGAGAGGTATTTTTTATTGTTGCCCTGTCTACAAGAATCTACACATCTAATAATTAGCAATGTGCAGATGTTTCCAGTCACATTAAAGAACACACCTAACATAGTAGAAGAGAACTTCATTCATTTCCAGTGATGTGATAAAAATGATGAATTTGAAGAATATATAATGATTTTTTTAAAGTAATAAAAACAAAAACAAGAAAATGATAAAAATCTGTTAGCGGTAAACCAAACAATATTCTCAAAAATCACTGCAATGCAAATCTTTGTCACCAATGTTTATAAAATGCAATGTGTATCCATATATTTCATACGCTGTCCTTTTCAACGGAAAAGGTAAATTAATGTGAAGATAGCATTTAACGGGGACCTATTCCAATAGTGACTGAATAAATACATTAAATTCTTTTTAAAAAGAGACAAACTATGACAAACCTTTCCAAGAATAACATTCATTGCCTCTTCATCAACTTGTCCATCGGGACCCAGCTTCCACTGTTTAATTGATTTGTCCATTCCACACTGTCAAGAAGGAAAAAAATCATATATAACAAACTATACAAGTATTTAAAAACATAGTTCAAGAATATACAGGTTTATTTAAGATTTCGAAAGATTATAAGGATATAAAAAGTTTCAAGACTATACGGACATTTTTAAAATATTTCTCGAGTCTAGATATTCAAACAAACTAAACAAAGGTGCAAAAATTTTATATATGTTGACATCAACATATTCAAAGGGTTATTCAAGTTGATGGTAAGACTGCATCTAGAGTAAAGAACATCAATTTGGAATCCTCACAAGAAATAAATGATGACAGTCCAAAATGAACTGCAACGCGCATCAAAAATGATCCATGCATTAGCAAACTCATCCAATCAGGAAAAGTTACAGGTTTTGAGACTACTGACATTACAATACTGTAGATTCAGAGGCGATATGATAAAATTATTGCACAGTTTGTACGACGAAGGAGCAATGCAAAGTCACACATTACATAAGCAACTACATATTTGCATAAGAAAATCGGAGGACTTTTCTGACTAAAGCTTACCGTGAAGAAATGCCGTCCACTGGGATGAACACACAAACCATTCACAACGCCTGTATGTGCTTGAATATTCGTGATACAACGTCTGGTTATGAGGTTCCATATTCGAATCTGAAAAGACGATAAAAGACAGTTGAAAAAAAATTTAAAATGATAAACTCAAAAAGTACAGCGGAAGCCGTTTGGGGACAGGGTCTTCTAGATAACGATAACCAGCTGATAACATTAAGCAAAGGACACAATGAATTAGAGCAATCAACATTCATTGTTACGAATCAACAGACATTATTACACACTCACTATTTCATCAAATCCATGATTATGAACAATTTTACACTAAGGTATTCCAGCCAAGGGGTGGAGACATGACCCCTTTAATCAACGAGTTCCCTCACACTTATGACTTTACATTATAAAAACCAACATGATTAATATGAATAATTTAATGCCATTTTTAATTCATATCAAAGCAGTTAGAACCAACTGATTTTGATAACATTATTACAATAAATAATTCCCTCTGTATGTATTAGTTGCCATGAACCCTAAAATTCAAAAACATATTCTGTAAGAAGTTTCTGTGAGTCTATAAAATCTCAAGGTGTAGATACACTTTTATCATAGGCAGAGAGTTGGGGGTAGGGGAGACACTTTGATTCTAGGCGGAAGTAATGATTCATAAGTAAATAATTTGGTCATCTTCAAGAGATACCATGCTAGTTGTATAAGAAGGTACACCAGGAATCAAACCCAGGACCTTCTGCATGCGAGGCAGACATGCAAACCATCACATTATCCGAATGGACATGCAAGTTTGTATAATAACACTTTATCTCCAAAAATATGACAGAAAATTACATTCACTTACTTCACCATCATAACTTCCAGACAACAATGTAGATATAGATGTCGGATGTTTCCTCATGCAGCTGATGACATCTTTGTGTCCACTCAGGTCCCCAATAAAAGGCTTGGCAAAAACACGCTCAAGTTTCGTGGCATTGAGTGCCCGGACGTATTCTCTTGATGCTTCAAATGGATGTAATTTGGGGTCAAAGTTCCGAGGTACTGAAACAGAAAAAAATAATATACTGAACATTGCATTTTGTTTTATTCATTTCTGTAGATTTCTTGTGGTGCATAGGGCCACAACCACTGCACTACAGTTTCAGTAGCAAGTAAGTTTTTACGGAGCGGAGTTTCTAACACCACAACCAACCCCCATTCTTTACCCAGGCTTGGGATCAGCTATAATGACTGCCCAGCTGTAGATCTTTTTTGCCGAAGTAACTTCTCTTAAATGGACTACCTTATAGGGCTTGAGGGCTCCAACTGCCCGACTATTTACCTATAGCTGGAGGGAGAAATAGATTTATGCCACTCCAAAGAGCATAAGAGCAAAGTGAAGGCAAGAAAACTTTGACTGAAAGTCAAATTTGAAGATTCTGTTTTCCATGTTGGTAACTATAACCCCACTCCATACTTAATGTACATACCCATCAGTAAAACAAATATTTGGGTTAAAAAAAAATCAACGGGAGGGGGGTAAAACTGAGTTATTTGAACTCCAAGATTAAATATTTCTAAAACAAGTCTTTTCTTCAGCTTATAATTGCTCTGTGTTAGAACTTTCTATAACCTTTGAGAATGTGGATATGGAAATATTCAAAATGCTCTCTGATACGCTTGTCAGGCTACATTCTGAATTCAACTCCTGAATTCGGTCACCCTAAAATAAATTCAGCATAGATGCTAGAGAAAGAGTACAAAGAAGATCCTCAACATCTAATACCTGTCATATCCAAAAGAAGGCTAGAAAAGCTTGATCTGGAGACACTACCCTACAGAAGTACTTGTGCTGATCTACTGGAAATAAACAAGTTAACCTCAGGTCTACACACCATCGACCAAGACTGCAAGTGCAGCTTCAGCTCAGATGAAATCATGTTACAGCCATCCCTACACAGTGTAACCTGGGGTCACAGCAAGAAACACTTCACCTCAGATGGATCCACTCCTATCTGGAACATGCTTTCAGTTGCCATAATCTCTTTTCCAAACATACACATATCTAAATTAAATCTCAGACACCAAGTGGTTGTGTACGAATTTTAGAACTGAATGGTAAACCACAGTGGGACTCCCTAAGATGACCTTACTAACCTGATATTGTCCTAAATGAGATACATGCATACGTACAGTCTGTTGAAGTTAGTAGCATGAAGTAAAAAAAAAAAGAATTATCTTCCGACGAGACTCACATCCCATATCTGGGGAACTCAATTTTCATAGAAAACGCTTCAACCAAGTCTGCCACAGAAACTTTAGTATATATGTGGCACAAATCTACAGCCATATCGCCACTTCTCTACTCCAAATCTTCATACCATATTGTTTGTTTACTACAAAGAAATCGTCTTAAATCATTTGAACTCTGAGTAAAAGGGTTTTTTTCTTGTTTTTAATTTTGAAAGCTGGTAAGATTTCTTTCGAAATTATAAAAATAAAAATACGATAAAATTGATACCATCGAAAGAAGAAATGTTTTTTCGATAATTGATGGGCAAATATATGCGGAAGCATTCCTCATTAAGAGACGTATATGAAAATCATGTACAGATTCTATGATAGCTATAGAGATAAGTTCTTTGTGAACCTCAGCCAAACGATTCCTTTTATCATTATTATTATTAAATTAGATTTGAAAGCGGTAATCCTAGGTTTGGTGAACGAATACAGTTTAACCATTTCAACCAGTGTGACGAAATCGACTATGGATGCGCAAAAAGAGAAATAAAAAAACAAAAGACAGTAAGAACATTTTCGGCACAATGTAGAGAAGGCGATCCCTAATTGTAAATTTTTACACCTCACTCACTCGATGTTTAAAATGGGGAACAAATGAAAAGAAATAAGAGAATTGACGAAAGAAAAAAAATGGAATTTGTTTAAGGTACTTATCCGCTGTCACCATTTTTGTTGTAACTCGGTAAGTGTCCTCGCTATCACAACCAAAATAATTTTGGACGCTGAACAATGAGATTTTTCTAATCATTATACTTTTTTCTTACCTTTCTGTATATCATCTTTGGTTTCTCGTAGATAATCGTCCGGATTTCGTGAAAGTATTTTTACCTTCATTTTTTACCCACGTGCTGTAGAGAACAGCAACACATAAACAAGCGGTGTATGGGTGAAATAATTGTACTTCCGGAAAGCAGTCGAGTTACGGCCCTTGGTTTTTCTAAACTCGATTGTCATGCACTACAATAAGCCCCCACCCCCAGCATAAGATTTAGGGAAAAAATAACTTATTTTTTGATTAAAAATTTCAGATACAAAATTTGTTTCATTCTTGTTACTATTCATTTTATGATAAGTACTATTAAAGAGTTTTCTGCCAATATTTTTTTCTCCTGCAGATATTACAAACCAGAATGGTAATTCATTTTCTGTTGACATAGAGGGTTTGAAAAATTACTCTACCTCCCTGTTCGAAAGATCAGTTGTTTTTTCTTTTGTTTTTATGAAAGACCTAATTTCGTACCGGTTTTCGCTAACCAAAAATGATTTTCACTTTTACGAAAAATGGTGATAAGTGAAAATTACGTTTATTTCAAAGCAAGCTGTAAATAAAAGGAAGTAAAAATGTATAAACTTGAAGATATCCATTTCGTTGTCCCTTTTTAACTTTTAAGAAGATAGTTTTGTTGTCCATACTGTAGTGACTTTGATCTTCAATGAGTTCCCCCCAACTGTGACTCGTGCTAGATAATTTAATCAATATCGAAGAAATGAAAAAAATCCTATCAATATTTCTTTCCATTAAAACCAAAGGTCATTGAGCGATTACAAAAATATGGGGTTCAAAATGAATTTAAAAAATCTAACGAAAGAATGAATACGAATAATAAAGAAGGATTATGTGATTCTTTTTTTTTTTTTCTACATATTGAAATTGTTATGTAATTATCAAATGGATATATGATCCCATACGGAGCTTCTTGGAGAAGGAACTTCTTTTAATAGTCTACCGGCAGAGTTCAATATGTTTCTTTGGTGCGTTTTATAATTTCTTCTTCTTTTGTTTCTTTTTCCTCAGATCGACTTTGAAGAAAAAAAAGCGATTCATTTTTGCTTTGAATTCATTTTGATCATATTATTCTAATTTCTGTTAATTTATTTGGGAAATTAAGGTGTAGTCCCTCTTTTTAACAGCAGTGAGTGAGAAATTCATCTTATTTTGGTTATATTTTTGCCGGTTTCTGTATTAGAGAAGGAAGAAATGATTATGAGTGAATTAGTCCTTCAATAACAAAAAAGACATCTTTCTTTTATAAACATCCTAACTTCGTTTCATTCATTTATCTTGGTAAAATCAGAGGTACACGGAGAAAATGTTGAAGACCATATCAGTCAGAAATTTAATTCAAGTTTTCAAAGAAACGTCATGGAGTAGGAAATATATTTATCTCCCTGACAAAATTATCTTAAAATTTTTTAATTTTTTTCTCTTGACTTATTATTCGGTACTAAACTCGACTAGGATTGCAAAAGGTTATCACCCTTGATGGCTAAAAATAGCTATATTTTTTTGTTTCCAGCTAGCTCTGTACTATAGCTGAAACTGTTGAGTTCAATACTCTCGAAAATTCATACAAAGGCCCCCAAAAGTATGATAGCCCAATGTATTGATCAGATTTTAACTCACTAATGTAAATGAATTAGCTATGTCTAGAACGAGGTATTAAATTTTGAGGCTGATGTCTTGTAGTGAAAACTAGAACAAGATTACCCTTAGTATTTCCGAGTGTACTTAACATTTGTAGCTACAGTGAACTGGAAATGTAATTCCATTAATCAAGTTCAAATGAAAAGTCCATTGTTTTCAAATTGTGGGCAGGGGGTATTTTTTATTAGTAAAATCATTACCTTCAAGTGGAAGAGCCCATCGTTACAAACAGTGAAATGAAAAAAAATATTCATACTAGCCAAAAACCCGGATTTTTTCAGCTAGTTTTAGTTGAAGGCCTAAATGGGGCCTACCATTATTTAATCCAGATATAATGGATTATTTAGTATAAAAAGCTTCTATACTTTTTCAAAAATGTAAACACAGTCAGAAGTGGGCCATTGTTGCTAGGTTACCACTATGGCAACGAGGAAAGCAGTTGTAATTCCTTTTTAGGCATCTGTACTGTAAATTTATAGACATTAGTTATTGACTGGACCAAAAAAATCTTTTTTCTGCTGCCAGATTCAAGGAACCCTTAGAAATATAGTTTAAAACCTGCCCCTGGGAAATATCAGTTTTCTTGAGGTGAACCACATTTTTCAGGGAGAAAAAAGTTTCAACCACTTGAGCCAATTTTCCTGTACTATTTGGAGATGAGCAGATTTTTTTTTTTAAAAGGTGAATGATTTTAATTGAAGGGAAATTGATCGGAATTTTATTATTATTTGGAAAAGATACAATTGATATTTGAACAATAACCCTTAGTGTTTAGTAGTTGTATTTTAAACACTAAATGTGCAATTGACAAAGAAAATATTTGTTAACCATTGTAACAGTGCAGATTAAAAAATAAAATGGTTCAACTACAAAGATACCAGTTCTTTGGTAAGGGATGAAATATTTTCCTAGACTCATATGTGTATATATATATATATATATATATATATATATATATATATATGTTTGTTTGTTTCTGCATAATCGTTTGAGATACATGGTTTCAGAAAAGGATCATTAAAAGTAAAAAACAACGACTCAATAAAATCCCAGCTTATAATAATTTATTATATAGGTCAGTACCCCTGATGTTTCTATGCTAGTGGCATTTTTCAAGTGAGCTAATGTCAAAATTTTATCTTAGGAATAAGCACATGTTGATTTTTACGTTTTTATTTATTTATCTATTTTATTCTCTGCTTATTTTTATTTGTTCTTCATTTTCAGTTTTCATATTTTGAAGGCGGGTATCAGTATTCCCTTTTTAATTTTTATCTTTATTCCTTTATTCAGTTACAAAGATTTGAATGGCTACATAGTCTGTATTGGTATGTCTGGGTCCCCGCCCTTTTTCTCCCTAAGAGACAAGCCAACACAGACCATGTAGCCATCTCAAAATTTGTATAAACAAACTAGGAATTGAACAAGATAAATACATTAGTTATCAAACAATTCACGTTATCCAAGATATATTTTTTGTTTTTGTGAAATTTGATGATGAATCATTTTGACAATTTTCATTTTATCACTAGTTTTATTACTAACTTTACTTCATCTTATCATTGTTGCCTGTGATGGTAAGGAAAAAATTGGAGAAGCCCAAAAGATATTTGTGCATAGTGATTCCTTGATCATTATTTATATTTTCAGCTTTCAACAGAAAATCATAAATTAAGATTTCAAATTTGTATTTTTTAAATTCTATTATCCTGATTTATTTATCGAATGAAGCATTGTTAGGGATTTTTTACCAGTATTTTCTTTCATCTTAATTTCAGTTGTTTTTTGTTACAACTCAAATTGTCAGTTTACTGCATTGAGTAAAAAGCGCAGCTCAGGAATATAGAGAAAAATTTAGGCAAGATTCAAACTCGCATCCCTTTTACTTCATAAAGCTGTCAATGTGAGGCACTGCTTTTCTTACTGAGCTACTGGAGCTCTTATACTTTACCCACTACTGTACTGATGGTTTGATTGAAGTTGCAATGAAAAACAACTGAAAAAATTAAGAAGAAAGGAATACAGGAATACCTTGAATTGTGCAGTTTTAATTGATGTGGGTTTTGATGTAGTTTAGCTAAGATATTGTTGTACAAATTAGTTTAACTTGGTAAAAGCTAAATAGATAAATACATCAAATTATCATAAGACTTTGAACGATGCGGTTTTGAACCACACAAAAATTTTGGAACGATCAACCACGCTAGCTAAGGTATACCTGTATTCGCTACACCTTTTTTTTCTTTAAAAAAACTGAACTTGAAAAAAGTTAGCCTGAAAAATAATAAAAAGTTCTTTTTATGATATAAATGTTGAGAGATACTGTATCAGTCCAAAAACATAAACTAACGCACAATATAAGAACCAAGACAGGTAATTAGAAATTAAAACCAGTCCACTCAGTCCCCCCAGATCCTGTTGTGTCAAGGTTGGAGCAAAATGCTTTTGTACAGGATTGCATGTTTTCATACACAATGGTAGGGTAGTCGCTGAAATTGATTTATTAATTACTTGTTTGAGGTAACGCAAACTGTGAATCCATTTCAGTAACTCAAATATCCTGGCCATCCGGTGTTTCATAGCGGCCTTCATGACACTCCTGTACACTTTGTATGATATCACCCGCTTTGAAAAGCACTGGGTTTTACTTTGAAATTCCTGTTTCAAATTGAAATCCAACTTTTTAAAATTGAAATTCAACTTTTTAATTTGAAGTTCAAATTTCGAATTGAAGTTCAAATTTGTTAAATTGAAGATCAAGTTTAGAATTGAAGTTCAACTTTTAAATTGAACAAGTCCTGAAAATTGAAGTGCAGCTGTTAAAAATTGAAGTTGAACTTCTTAAATTGAAGTTCAACTTTTTAAAATTGAAATTCAATTTTTATCTTGAAGTTTTAATCTGCAGTTCAGATTTTAAATTGAAGTTTAACTATTTCAAATTCAAATTCAAACTTATCAAGTTCAACTATTGAGAATTTCAATTCAATAAATGTAAACTTCAATTTGAATTGCAATTTACATTTTCTTAACTAAAGTTCTCATTTCTTGAATTGAACTTCAATTTTAAACAGTAAAATTTTTAAAAATTGAATGGCAACTGTTTCAAATTGGAGTGCAACTTTAATTCAAAACTCAACAAGTTGGAATTCCAATTTAAAGAAGTTGTGCCTAATTTTGTAAAGGTTTAACTTCAATGTGAAACAGTTGCCTCCAAATTTCCTGAATTTAAAAAAGATTAAACTTCAATCCAAAAAAGTTGTACTTTCTAAATTGAAATTTAACTTTTCAATTTGAAGTTTAAATTTGCAGTCTAAATTTCAAATAGAATCTTAGATTGAAGTTCAAACTTTTCCAATTGAAGGCCAACTTTTTGAAATTGGAGTTCACACTATTGAGAACTCCAATTTAAAGAATGTGAACTTGAATTCAAGTTCTCATTTTTTTAAATAAATTTTCTAAATTGAACTTTTTTGAATTGAAGTTCAACTCCAATTTTAAACCGTTGAACTTCAATCTAAAATCTGAACTGCAAATTAAAACTTGAAAAAAAAGTTGAATTTCAGTTTTAAAAAGTCCAACTGGAATAGGTGGAACTTCAATTTTAAAAAGTTTTTCAGTAAAAAAATTTGAACTTCAATTTTAAAACATTGAACTTCAATCAGAAAAAAATTGAATTTCAATTTTAAAAAGTTGAAGAAAAAGTAAAGATGAAGCTGAATCATAAAAAATCACAGAAGGTCCAGTCAATATCACCTTCTGAAGAAAAATTCAGATCTAAAATTTAGTATTACCTGATTCTCCATTATTCACAGGTTCTATATTTTTATAATTTGTGATCACGTATCCCCATGATATTTACACTTTTGGACATTCTTTAAAGTTATGATTTTTTTTCTGATTTCAGTTCTCTAATGAGTACAATCAAGAAGAACAGGTGAGATTTTTTTTTTTTTTTTATCCACTGAATCTCTGAAAGTACTTGAACCATTTTGGCAACCTTTGACCATCATCAGAATGAGTAAACTTCCACCCTCCATTCGTCGGTTTCTTTTGCGAACTGGCAGAAAAACAGTCCAACTTTCCATCTGGTGGCACCTTGCAGCTGGAGGCCTGCTTCGAATACTGTTGGCAGCTTATGGCATTTGGCAAGATGCAAACTTCGAAGTCCCTTACACAGACATCGATTACCACGTTTTCACAGATGCTGCAGAATTTGTATCCTTAGGAAGGTCACCCTATGAGAGACATACTTATCGATACACGCCTCTTCTCTCTTGGATTCTCCTTCCAAATATCTACGTATCTCCGCATTTCGGAAAAGTGTTGTTCATCGCTTTCGATCTGTTTACAGCTTCCATGATCTACGAAGTGTTACGGCTAAATGGTCACATGGCACAAACATCCATCCTTTGCTGCATCCTCTGGTTGTACAACCCCCTGCCGATCGCCGTATCCAGCCGCGGCAATGCTGAATCAATCATGACCTTCCTGGTCCTCATCACTCTGCGAATGTGCAATAAAAGAGATCTGAAAACCGCAGCCGTCCTTTACGGACTGTCCGTGCATTCGAAAATCTACCCCGTAATTTATGCACCCTCAATCTATTTGTATCTGGGACTGGAACAGTTTTTGAAAGCTCCGACTTGGCAAGAGAAACTGAAGACCCTATTTCGACCGAACAAAGATCAAATTACTTTTGTCGGTATATCGGTTGTCACATTCGTTATACTGACAGGATTTTTCTTTGCGATCTACGGCTTTCCCTTCCTCCAAGAGACTTATCTCTATCATCTCAGCCGTAAGGACACCCGTCACAACTTCTCCGTCTTTTTCTATATGTTGTATCTCTGTGCTGAGAAAGTCTACGCGTCATGGATCAATTTCTCCTTGTTCCTTCCTCAAGCGCTCCTCTTATTAGGAACATCGTTCACATACTTTTACAACCTCCCTTTCTGTTGGTTTCTCTGCACCGTTATATTTGTAACGTTTAACAAAGTACTAACATCGCAGTATTTTTTGTGGTATTTAAGTATCTTGCCGGTGATCCTTCCTAGCCTTCAGTTGTCGTTGTCGAAAGGGGTTTCGCTTCTCGCTCTGTGGTTTTGTGGACAGGCTGTCTGGCTCCTCCCTGCTTATTACTTAGAGTTTGAGGGAAAGAACACGTTTATTTATATCTGGTTGGCTGGACTAGTCTTCTTCTTCATTCAAATCTACATACTTAATGTTCTCATACACAGTTACAATCATAGTTCAGGGAAAAAAAATGCATTAAAAAAATCAAAGTAAATCAAAGATCCCTATTTTTGTTATAGTTCATCAAAAAATTACTTCTACAAGGTCTGCTCCCGATAGTATCCAGACATTTAATATTAACAAATGATATCCTACCTAGGGCAGGATTGAGCGGTCAGGCAATCAGGCTGTCCCCAAGGGCCCAAAGCACCAAGTCTCATTTTCCAAGTAGCTTCAAATGAATTTACATTATATTTTTTAAGAAATGGAGCCTTAGAAAGAAATGTCTGATAAAGATTGTACCTATGTAAAGATGACTGGGATGGGTAAAGGGGCCAATAACCTTTTTTGTCCAGGGACCCAGATCACTGTCAATCCGCCCCTGATATAGCAGAATGGTACCTTAATCAACTTCAAAGTACTCCCCTTGAGACCTCACACACTGATCCCAGCATCCCTTTCACTTTTGAAAATGGTCTGTAGAATCCTCTTTCAGGATCACCATCATTGCCTCGTTATGTTCTCCTTAATCTCGTCCACTGTCTTAAATTTCCTCCCTTTAAACAGCGAAAAGACAGAAGCTGCAGGGACCCAAATCTGTACAGTGGGATAGCTGACTGAATTTGAAGAAAAGAACACGTTTATTCATATCTGGTTGGCAGGACATCATTTTCATTTAAGTCTACCTGCTTAATGTTCTCATGTACAATTACAATCAAAGTTCAGGCAAAGAATGATCAAGTGAATATAAGCTCAAAAGCACTCAGAGAGTGCACACCTTTACCAACACCGTTGTCGATGAAAACTGAATGAAAATCAGTTCACAAATAGTTATGATGCAGGGAAGGTAATTGTGAAGGAAAATTCCTGAATCACCCCCCCGAATTCAACCAGTTCTTCCTCAGCCCATAGCCAACTATTCCAAATGTCATTGAATTTTAGTGAGAACTTTTGCTTATAATATGTGGACAAACATGACTGAAATACATAAACGTGTACAAAAAAAAAATTTAGAAATATCTCTCAATCGGAAAAGAATTTTTGGATCCTCCCAAAAATTTAACATATTTTTCTTGTTCCATAGTCCATCCTCCCAGAAATTTTCATTGACATTCATTGAGAACTCTTGGAGATACTGTGCGGACATATGACCAAGATGTAGGGGAGACAAGTGTATCTGCCTCTAAATTTGATCAGCTTTTCCATCGTCCATTGCCCACACTTTCACAAAATTTCATTAAAATTCATTGAGAACTTTTAGAGATATTGTGTGGTCTAACAGGCGGACAGACATGAGTGAATACTTCTTTTGTAAATAAAAAGATCCATATTTTTATTACAGTTCTTCACAAAAAAATCATTTCTTTTTTCATTTTTTTCATATGTATGACACTGTAGCACTAACGGAAGGTTTTTACGGAAAGTATCCAGCCATTTTTAATAATCTAGGTTTCGAGTGTGCAGCCTTGATGTTACTTGATAACAAATCAGAGCGGACAGCACTGGGTTCGATTCCCAGGGTGAGCAAAGAGTGTGGAAAACTCTTCATTAGGACTAATTTTCCTGTGCACTCAGCTACTAATTGAGTACACTCCAAGCTGAGTGATTGTGGCAGAGGTATCCTTCTGGTAGATTTGTATCCTGCCAAGCGGCGGGGGTCATAAAAAGTTGTATAAAATCCTGATCTCAATCGGGACCTGAGACTTGCAAGGATCACTAATCTGATTAATAGAGCAGAAACTGGGACTTTGCTACCACCTCTATACTCCATAGGGAGTCGTCTCTTTAGTGTTAATCAGAGTGAAACCTTATGTATTTTTGAACAGACACTCTCTCAAGGAGTTACTCAGTTGGCAGTGAGATGCCTTTGATTGAGCTATATACTGTGTGACTATCGCATTCATAATAACCGAGCTATTCATTCTTCCTATGTTGGATTCCTTTTTGCAAAACACTGCCTCACCCGGGTCTGTCAACCAACCCCAACCCTCCAGTCTAAATTTGGTCAAGATTAAAGAGAAAGCAACCAAGCAACCAACAGTGATCCCAAAAGAGGACTTATTATTAAAGATTATTTTGAAAAGTGGAAGAGATTCTCTATAATAAGTGTGGGAGATACCAAGGGAAGAACTTCAAAGAGAACTTCTTTTTTTTTCTGTAATATCAAATAGCTGGATTTTTTTCTGGATAGACTTCTTACAGCTTAAATGGTGGCTGCAGTAGTTGTTCGTTTCCTTTTTGTGCCAGTGGTCAGTGTTCAATCCTAAATAAAAGCTAGGATTTTGAATGCTGATTTTCAGAGAAGGCATATTCTCCTACTTGAAAGATTGGTGCAACACAATCTTTCTACTCGAATTTCCTCACACCTTGTGCCATACGAAGCTAAGCTTGATAAAAATCAATGAAAGATAATCATCCTACTGGTGCTAGTGGTCAGTGTTCAAGCCCTGGTAAAAACCAGAGTTTTTGAATGTTGATTTTCAAGACAGAGCCAGTTTCTCCCTTCTTAAATGATTGGTGTAACACAATCTTCCTGATCTCATTCTTTTTCATTTGATCACATTGAGCTGAATTTGTATTTATATATTCTAGAAAGCTTTACAACGTAAAACACTAAACATTAAAAAAAATTTTTCATAAAATTCTTAGTGTCACTTTTGTCACTTATTTCCCAATATCTGTTGAAATTTTATATCTATATATATATATATATATATATATATATATGTATATGTATATATATATATATATATATATATCAATAAAAGTAACTGTCACACTGGGGTCTGCAGTCAGTGTTCAAGCCCAGATATAAAAGCAGGATTTTGTTTGCTAATTTTCAAGGCTTGGAGGCTATCTAATAGGAAGAGTGCTGCAACGCAATTTTTCTCCCTCCCTGTTTGACTTTTGTGTCAGACTAAGCAGGGAAATAAAATTGCAATACCGTGAAGGATAATGCTGCTCGTAATAATCTGTATTTGTGATCATCAACTGTGATCCAGCTGTATCACATGTAAATCTCGAGTAGACACATATTTAGGATATTGCGATTCTATTTCCAGTCAGTTATAAATCTAATTCACATCATATGAATTACATTCAGTGGATATCCTAAACTGTTTATAGGTCGTCAGGCGGTTGACTGCTTTAAGTACAGAGTATTTACTTGCCTCCCCTTTTGGGTAAATTCAACACAAGGTCAGCTTCAATATAGAACCCCACGTGTGTTCTTGTGATTGGCGATAAAAATCATTTAGTTCCCTCAGCATTTGCCTTTGCATAAGCCACAGACCTTATTCCTCTTTGTGGAGATGTGATTGGTGTAGTCAGTGACAACTCCTGTAATGATAATCGGGGACCCAAGTTCAAATTCAGGTTGGGGCTGTTTATGTTCATATAGCACGAATGCCCTTGGCAAAGGCATGAATCCATCTCTTCTCTCTCCTCCTCCCTAGCTATTGGTAAAATAGTAGGGTGGATTGGGCTCCTGAATCTAGAGGAGGCAACCATTATTACTATATGATGTGCATTCTGATCTGAGTTTTTTGTTTTATTTTTTTCATATTTTTTGTTAACATAGCAGTTTTGTATCAGACCATCAACAGTGGTAGATTATATATATATGTATATATATATATATATATATATATATATATATATATAGTCTAGAACGCTTCACAGCTTTAAACACAAAACATTGAAAAAAAATTTCAAAAGAATTTTTTGTGTCACTTCAGTCCCCCATTTCCCAATATCTGTCAATGAATTTTTTATTATTTTCTTTTGTCATTTTCTTCTTGTTTCACAAATACTTTATTATTTTGGTACAATATGAAAATTTTCTTTTGTTGGGATCATCAGTTGTTTATCTTGTAACTGTTTCTAGGACGTTAAAAATAAAATAGTTATGTATACATATATATCCACTGGAGGCCATAATGCATTAAGGGAAAAAATGTTAATAGATCAATAAAATCATTCTGAGGTTTTATTAAAAAGTGACTGAACCAGTTTGAGTGGAGAAGTCTATTGTTTCAAATGGTGGTTCGGAGATATTTTTATGAGTAAAATATAAATTTGATCTCACTATTAATATGTATTACAGACAGAGAAACAAAGAGAAAGTTCATTAGGAAGATAAAATCATATTCATAAACCAAATTCATTTGTGTATTTAGAACAAATTGAATTATAGAATCAAAATGAAACATTACACATAAAGGTTATCATTAAAATTAGTGTCTTATATCATTGAGGTGATTTTAATGTATCTAAGAGATGTAATCTCCAAATTTTTGAGGGCAAATTAAATTTAGGATTAGTGTTATTCGTTCAATAAATCACTGATTTCAATTTGTTCTTATAAATTATTTAAAATTTTGTTTGTTCCAATAATTATCAGTGTTTGTTACAATGATTTAATCAAAAATTCTGTTTTAATTTTGTTTGATCCGTTAAAATAAGTTACTAAGGTTTTTGAAAGAACATTCCACCTTTTATTTCAATTTCTAATAACTCCCTTCACAGTTGAGGGAATAAACAAATTTAAGATGCTAGAAGTTCTGATTATCGCATATAAATATTAATTGAAATCTTGAAATTAGTTATTGTCAATGTTTTTCAAGTTATTCAACCGAGTTCATCTTGAAATAATAACTTCTGTTGTGCTCTACAGGGCCAGTCAGAGTTATGGAAGGAAACAAGATGACTTTGTTTGAGCGAGAGATACATTGAGTCATGTTTGTTGCCAGACGCAAGCTTCAGTATGCAAACAACATTCTTGGAAAAAATGTTGAGTTATCAAAACTTAATAGTTTTCATTCTTTCAGACTAAGATATCATGTACCTATGATATTTTTTTTTTTTTGTAGTGGTTTGTTACTGGTTCACAAACTGAATTATCAAAGGGAGATAACAAATGATGCTGACTTGGGCAGCTACTGCTGCTTGCATATTGAGTTTTACTTCAAAGCAGAAAACTTGACCATTTATAACTGTATTTCATTAGATTTATTTATAAAGGTTACCATTTAGTTTTAGGGTCGGTGTTGCTAGTAGCAACAAAAATTATTGAACTTTTTTTTTTCCATTATAAAATTAAAAAGTCCATACACTTGCAACTAATAGTAAAAAGTCGTCGAACCTTAAAACTAGCCCTAAAATTAAACCATTATCCTTTACATCTTCAATTATTGAATTCGATGATATACAATTTTCAATGGTCAAGTTTTCTGCTTTCATTCGTTCCTTAATCCGTTAGCAGCAGCCGCATAATTCAGCATCGTTATCTCCCTTCCATATGCGAACCAATAACAAGCCATTACCAAAGTTTTGTGGTTGCTGTAGAAGTAGTTACCAAGTTTATCTTGTGCAGTGAGTTAACTCCTCACTAGGAACCCCACTTGAGAGGCCTTGCACCAGACTAAGCAGAGCATTGTACAGAGGTGGCTAAATCTGCTAAATACTAGGGCCACATCTCATAAACCCCAATTGTTTGAGAGCCACAGGAAACGAATAAAATTTATTCACCAGTTTTTATTATTACTTACACATGTTACAAAAGTTTTATATAGATATTAATAGATACCTGTATGAAATAATATTTTTTCATGTATGTAGTTTTTCAAACTTAATTTGTGTTAATTTCAGTGATCTCAAAGTACACACTACCTTTTGACATCGAAGGACAATTCCATATTCAAATCTAGCATTAAGATTATAATTTGAATTCTTATATTTTTTTTACCAATCATGGACACTAAACTTGCATTTAGATCCAGTGGTGTCACAGTTCATACTAGGTGAATAATTGGGAATTTTAAAAAATTTTTCTTTCTGATTCATTTCTTTTACTAACTGTGATGAGAAAGGGAACTCAGCGAACATATTTCCACCCGCCGTACAGTAAATGTTGAAGGAGTTTGACTACCAGTCGTAGGAAATAAGTACACGGGTGCCTGTCAGTGTGATGGTTTGCAAGCTAGTCTCACAGACCTATTTGGTATTGTTGAGTTCCATCCTCACTTATCCCTTTATCGTTTTTTTTTTTTTCAATATAGTAAATCTAAACAAAATGAAGTCACAACTAATAAATTATTTTTCTATTTATATGTTATTTTATATCACGGAAGTACTGAAAAAATGCTAATCTAATATAGATGATTAAAAGAAAAAAAAAAATTGTTGGTCTCAAGGGGAATAACTCAAAACAATGTTGACATAGTTATTTCCCTTGATAGAAGTTCATCTGCGCGTCTTAGACGTTAATTAATTTATTGCATGAAGCTGATATTTTTATAGTTACTTATGCTTTGATTGTTCAGTGTTTATGATAAAAGATTGAAACATTGCCTTGTTTTTTGTTGTTCTCTTTGCATGTGAACATATTTTTAATTTTTAAAAATCTCCCATACGAAGGCAGACTTCAAAAATTACATCTAAATCCACTTGAAAGAATAAGAGGAGACGTAATATAAACATTAAAAATGATGAAAGATATAGATAATATTCATGTAAAAAGGTTCTCAACAATGAACAAAGAAAAAGCAACAACGTTTATGAAGGAAACTAAAAACGTATTCCCAAGAGTAATAAACTAGTGGAACTCACTTGTAAAGTACGGCCTAACCCGACTAACAACGAAAACAGCCAATAACGTCAAGAACAAATACGACAAATCGACGACACACGAAAAGAAAAAAATGGCTATTTTTGCAATAACTCATCATGTCACCATTTAGAAATAGATCAATTTTATATTGTCCATTTTGAATAGCTAAAAGTGGCTAAATCTTTACAGTTGTTCAAGTAACGTCTAAAAATACCGTTTTTCAAATATCCTTTGGTTAAAACTTAATGATAAATAAAAGTCAGTAATTTATATTTTATCTTATTCTATTCTAAAATATAAAATCGATCAGTATATTGTGGAAAATTGAAGAATATGTTTATAGAAAATTGGAGATTCAAAGTTTTATTCAAATTAGATAAGTTTTAAAAAATCACTCGTGCAAGATGAGTGATTCTTCCTTTTTTTCTTCTTCTTTATTGTGTATAACTATAAATGTGACCTTTTGATGATTTTATTGGTCATTTTAAAAATTCGAAATTAACGGCAATAAAGAGGAAATGAAATCTACAGCTACCTGGCAATTAAATCTACCCAACAGCGATTTTTTATAAATCTAGCCATTTTTAGCAATTTAAAATTGCCAAAATAAAAATAGCCTCTTTCAAAATGGCGACATGGTACATTATAGCAAAAATCTCCGTCAGAGGCGAGATACAAACACAAATAAGTACATTATTTCTACTTGCAAAAATCTTACATGTGGTCATTTGTACTAGCTGACTTCTCTAGTACTTCCGGGATCTACAAACACTTAATTGTTTACAGGATTCAAAATAGACCCCACCCCCGACAAGCAAGGATATTTGGAGCGTATACTTCAATATTTACCAATCATGAGTCAACTCTCTTTTATTTTCTTACCTAGCTTAATACAAAAAAGAATGCAATCGCTTATACGATCACTTTTCTACTACAAGATGCAAAATTTATTTAATAAAATCAATTTGAAAGAAAAACGTGAACCATAACAATGATAGCAAGCTGTAATGATGACATAGCAGACAACAGGAAATTGGAAAATATACACTTTGCTGGTTGGCGCTGTATTTTTTTCATGCTGTGAAAATTTTATTTAAATCAAACATTGACTTTGAAACAGTCCGATTCTACGTTATCATGAAATGTTAATCTTTATCGAGACAAAGATTTCAAATTTTTTCTTTTGTACAAAAACAAACAAAAAAACTTGCATATGATTTTTCTAGATAGCTGTTCTTTTCGGTGCGAAGTGTGTTGATTTTTAATTGGTAAAAAATTTATCTGCATCTGTCTTTACGGACAATGGAATGTCTCTTCCAGGGCATACGCTTGAATGAAGCGTATGGAGACCCTGATATGCCAAGTCGTCTGAATCCCTCATTGGCCTTGCTGATGTAGTCCAACAGAGAGCATCAGTTTGGCAGCAGGAGCTGCCGATAGGATGTCAGATTGGACGTCAAACAGACTTAAGGGGGCTTTACTACCTTGTTTGAAATCAGAGTTATCTTTCACTTTGACCGGTTCCAAAGGCTAGAGAGGCCAATCTATCTTACCCATAGATGGAGAAAAACGGATTCATGCCTCCCCAAGGATATTGGTACAAGTGTACATAATCTGTCCCGATCGGCGTTTGAACTCGTTTCACCGATCCCATTGTCTGAGCCGTTACTTACTTCGCCGCTTGCACATCCATACGCGTCAAAATATACGCCACTGTATCTTCTTGCTTGCCGGCTCTCCTTATCTACAACCAGGCATTGTTCATACGAGCCGAACCCAAAAAACTCTCTCTCTCTCTCTCTCTCTCTCTCTCTCTCTCTCTCTCTCTCTCTCTCTCTTATGTTCCATGTAAAAACCAAGCCCATCTCTTCCCTCCCCTTATATTACAAAGGTGATGTGCCATCGTGACGTGATAGATCGAGAGGGAAGCAGTTTCGCACTTGAATTTCAAATGATTACAGACCATTTATGTCTCGTGATAGAGCAATGGTTTGCAAGCTAATCTCATGGACAGCTTATTACTGTACTGGGTTTTATTCTCACGTTTGTAACTTTGTGCCTGTCTTAACTAAGCTTAACAAATATGAGCATCATCTGTTTTTTGAAAGTGGCGATCTTTCGTTTTTGTTTATCTCATGGAAAGGGATATCACTCCAACTTGATGTAACAATTGCCTGAGAATAATTACGGATGGATGGAAAGCATACAACGGGCAGCAGAATCGTGATTCCGCTATGTTTACGAACAGCATTTGGTGAGACTTGTTTGTAGAAATACAACTGGTGAACTGCTACTTATTATGTTTTGAGCCCCTCCCTCTATTGGGGGCTCTAGGGCGTTTTCAAATAGCCTCCCCACCTCAGCTACGCCTTTGCTGCACTCTAAGGAGAAGGTTGGGTTGCAATTGAGCTTTACTGACAGAATAGGGCCGTCGTCTGTATAATATTAATGCATTTTAAATGATTTTACTATAAAAATACACTGAGTATCAGGAAGGGGTGATCTCCGATTATTTATATCTATCTATTTAGATAAAGTAGATGTATTTGTTTCTATTTTTTAGGGGTCTGCTCAGAATGCGCCTGCGCCAGTGTATGTGTGTGTGTATGTGTGTGTGTGTGCACTGGCTGGTTGTATGTATGGAAGGCCGTATGTTTTCTTGAGGATATAAGCAGGCAAATCATACCGCCTACTTACTTATCTATCATCCGCCTATTCCCTGAGGAAAACACACATTCACACGCGTGCACACTCACAAACCACACAAGCACTCTCATACATGCAACCAGCCAGCGTACACGTGCGAACACACACATTCTGAGCGCACGCATGCACGCACGCAGCCGAAACATATATTTGTATTTGCATATGTATGTATGTATCTTTCTATCTATCTGTCTATTTATCCTTGTATTCATCTCTGTTCCGACCTATCTCTTTATCCATCTATCTATCTATTTATTTTAATCTGTTCAGAACTATCTATTTATCTATCTCAATCTATTCGAACTATCTATCTATCTATCTACTCACACATGTCAGTGTTCTTTTTGAGCGATGAATGCTTACAGGAGACGATGCCATGTTTCTAGAATAGATAAAACGATAACATTTCCGGGTATAAGACCCTGCCAACAAGCACACTTTTACATAGGTTTAGGGGAAGGAAGGTTCCTCTTCGTTACATGAAAACATAATTTAGCACTTCCTTCGCGAACTGCTCATAAATAAATGGTTATAACGTTTCAAATTTGTCAATGGACCTCGCGTTTGATACGATAGCCGGGGCTTTGCTGGACATTTGGGAGCCCGGGTCTACTCTGACATTCAGTGATATTTGTCATTGTTTAGTGTTAGTAGAGATGCAATAAGTAAACTACTATTCATAAAGCTTTTTGGGGGTCAGATGTGAGATTTGAAATCCCTCGAGCTACGCTCCTGGACAGAGGCTATGTAACAACTTATGTATGTATGTCTACCTGTTTGTTGGTTTATTTGTTCGCCTGCTTGTCCGCACAATATCTCCAAAAGTCCTCGATGAATTTCAATGACAGTTTGTGATGGGTCGACCAAAGGCTAAGGAACAACTGATTAAATTTGGGTGCGAATGCAGGATTTTTTTTTTTCTTTTTTTTCTTTTTTTTTTTTTTTTTTTTGCTATTTTCTCGACGTTCTAAGGCAGGATAATTTTTTGGCTTTTCGGATGTAATAACACTGTGATGACATCATCACGGTGACGTCATCCTATTTACATCTGATAAAACTACGTTATTATTGTTTTTCAAACTGTTGATAATAAGTTTTCGATGAATTATCATTACAAGCTTTTTTCATGGTACAGTAGGGGTATCTACAACCTGATTGTTCAGGTTTTTTTAATGACAATGGCGTTAGTGGAAGCATAAGTTCACTTAGTACTTTCCAATTGTTAGTATGGTATTTAGTTATTCTGCTGACATTTTAGCATGTTTTCATTTGATATAGGTTTGTGGCGGTGCGGCGTGGTAGAGACAGTTCGAAAGAGAGGCGTGGGACGCATTTACGTGGTGATGGAACCGGAGAACCTACGAGGCTTTTGTTGTTTGTGTGGCTGGAGATAAAAGCCAAATTGTTCCCCTTTTATGGAAATCGAACCATAGCTCCTCCCCTTGTGTTGGATTTCACTTGAACTCTTGCCATATGGACCACACACACACACACACACACACATACACACACAACTGATTAGCCTTGACAAGGTTGACAAGGAGGGTAAGAATTTTTGCTACTAAAGTCTTGGTAGTTAAGGTAGTTATGGGGGAGCGATTTTTTTCGTGAAAATTCATCCTTTCTTTGTATTGGACCCTGTCAAGGTTCAATATGTGAGTAACAGCTTCTTGATTCTACTGTCCAGACTGGTAAGTTAGTTATGGAAAAGAGGTTTGCGAACGTACTCACCAACCTATTCCCTTCTCTATTGATAGTCAGCTTTGTGTTATATAAAAGAGATGATAGGAACAGAAAGCTGTTACCTCCACAGTCAACCTTGACAAGGGTTAATCAGATGTAATCAGTGCATGCATGTGAAGCGCGAGCTGGCATAACGGTTATCAGCACGGGTAACAGATGTTCACTTCGCACTGGAACCACTTCTACTTGCACTTTGCCCCATTGCCAGATATTTTGGCAAAATATATCTTGTCACTGGGATGCCACAGTAATTGATGGAGAAGGGAATGAGCAATTGAGAACTCAGACAAATCATTCTCCCATTACTTCCTTGTCTTAGAAATGACTGCAAAAAACTGCTACCTCTATTTTTGAACTCAACAGGGCCAATATATATATATATATATATATATATATATATATATATATATATATATATAATGTGTGCATGTGCTAAATATATATATATATATATATATATATATATAAAGATATATATGTATATATATATATTGCACGCACACTCATATATATGCTGTGTATTTATATATAAAAAATGTGTGTGCAATACAATATTATAAAGGCGGCGAATGTTGGTTCTACCCATAAATAAGGAAGATGGTGCTGACCTATGATACCTTTTAAAGGTTGATTTTAACAATTTTTTTTTCAAAACAGATATAATTTGCTTTACCATGTTATCTTTGAAGTTTGTGTGTGTGCAGGCCCAACAGGTCAGGTTCGATGTGTGGTGCGTGAGGGAAACTACTTGAAATCTCTATGATGTATAATTTGCTTTCCTGGATTGTTATATTTGAATTTTTTTTTTCGTGGGTGCAGACCAGACAGGGTTAGGGGGTACCAGTCCAACGGGGGGAGGCGGGTGCAGTGTGAAGTTTTCTTTCCGACAAGGACCTACTATTATTGCCTGTCTTAAACGGCCAGTTTTCATGGAAACAGAATATAGCATCCTATATATTATTCTGCTTGTTAACATAAACAGACGTAGATAGAATTGACTACAAGCCAGCATTCTCATTCTCTCAAGGCTAACAATCGATATACCAGCCGCTGCCCGGGCAGGTAAGTTAATTACCGTATTTAATGTCATGTAAGAGCCATCTTTTCCCCCCGAAAAGAATGTCCCAAAAGGTAAATAATACCTTCGTTGTCCAGCCCTACACTTTACCCGTATGCTGTCATGGAGCTTGTAGGAGTTTTATTGTTGACCATTGAAACCGAGGACCTTCAGTGTGTTCGAATGACTCTATAAAAGAAATATATACCTCAGGTGTATCATTTTAAAACAAGTGTTTACTATGTTTGGTTATAGATAGCTTGAAATAACTTGCGCTGAAGCATATTGTTCTCCTGTATACCTGACTTGGCATAAAATTCCCTTCCCATATTTAATGAATTAATTTTTGCTGATTAGCGAGCCATAGTGAAGATCCGCCATTATTAAAAATTATCGGAGATGTCTACATAAGATATTCTTTCTCAAAAAAATCCCACGGGGCTCTATTACAGTGCCAAGACTAATTGGCCAGAACTTGACGAGGAGTTAAAAAATGGTTGATAAATGGAAAAAAATTCTAGGAAATGCATTTTTTTCTTCTTGATTTTGCTTGCTGAAATAAGAGGGGCGTCATCTCATATGCCCTCAGATAGGGCGTGGGAAAGTAAGTGCACATCATTTTTCTATCTCTATAACAGTGTCATGTGAGTGAAAAGATTGTGTTGAAGATGACAAGCAATGGCACTCAGCACAGGGAGTGTTGGATTCAAGCATTCCCCATTGGCGCTTGCATGAAGAGTGAAGCAAGCTATTTCAAGTGGAATTCGAGGTTTGGTCATCAAACTCCGTTCTACGAGTCAATAGCCTCTGTACCTCGTGGAAAACCAGGGCTCGGGGAATGTTGGATTCATACCTTTTCCGTTGGCACTTTTTCAACTGGAATTCGAAGTCGTTTTTTTGGGGGGGTGGGGGTGAGCTTCTGTAACACATGGAACCTCAGGGCTCGAACAATGAACAATGCAGCAACTGTGTATAATTTTCCCTGAAATTCGATAGTAGAGAGTTTCTATAAGAAAAAAATTGTAAGCCTATACAGCGTAAAGCAAAGAAGTAATTACCATTAATTCAAACGTAGAAAATTCTGAGCGTTCCCAGATTGCCAAATAACAAAGATGCTTGGGACTCTCTCTCTCTCTCTCTCTCTCTCTCTCTCTCTCTCTCTCTCTCTCTCTCTCTTTCTCTCTCTGTCTGTCTGTCTGTCTGTCTGTCTCTCTCTCTCTCTCTCTCTGGCACTTGCAATAAAACGCGGTGGCAAAAACACAAAACGAATGTTACCACTAAATTCAGTGATACTAAGCGGACGACCATAAGAATAATCGAAAATCGTAATCGATATTATTTACTTCTCATCATCTCTCAATGAAAGGGCAAACATATCTTCTCATGTACCCGGAAGAATCACTCAAGTATTCCAATCGCTTTGATGAAAACGAAACACATCAGAAAGTGGATTGTCAAACTCCAATACAAAATATGGGCTTGACTTTGTTTTACTACCGTCAAAAAACAACAAGCACACTCCTCAACAAAATGAGGGATGTAAATCGATATGAAAATCCCACATTCATCTACAATGATTTAAACTCACGTCCAGCTGATTGTCGGGAGGCTGTCTTGTTGACTGAGCTAAATTTACAAGTTTCGTTTCCTAAAGAAAATGTATCGTTAAAATACGCACTGGCCTATTATATTCTAACAAATAAATGAATAGATGTATTCTTACAAAAAGTATCTTCTTTTATGATTTTATTTATTTATCATTCATACGATGCAAAAGTTTCAGCAGTTATCTTCTGACGAAATAGGAGTGGGAATGAGCTTGATCCTGCAACAGCCAGTCTTGTTCTCATCAACATCTTTGCGTGCCCACAGATTTACTGAATGTTGCGATAGTAGAGGTCCCTAATGGCTTACTGTAAACCAAATGCTAAATGCCATGTTCACTTCTTGACTTATCTTTCCGTAAAAGCTGAACCCCTCTTTATATTTCTTTCGGTTCGGTAGGTCTTTCAAGAAGGCAAAATAGCGGAAAGCGGACTTTGAGGAATCGGGGGATATCTGTAGTCACCTAGCTTTGTCTAGTCCAGCGGAATTCAATGGGTGTTCTGTGAAGCCCTAGGGTTCCGCTCGACCTTTCCAGGGGTTCCGTGAAACGAAGTGACATTTTTCGCAATATGCTTAATAATTCTTCATTTCCTAAACAATAGAAAAATAAAATAAAGATACGTAAAAGCTATTAAGGGCTTTTACATCCTTTTTTTTTCATTTCTCCAGCGCAAACACTACTTTTTATGTAAGAAAAAAATAACAATATTTTGCCCTTTTAATTGAGAATATTTTGATTATTCATCTGTTTTTAATTAAGAACATCTTAATTATTTAAATTACACGGACACTGTTAAGTCAGTAGTTATTTATTTGTCTATTTTTCCTCAGTAAGTTCCGTTCAATACTTTACCATTCAAGTGTGTGTTCTTTTTTTGGTTTTTTATTCGGATAATCCCATAAACAAGACTACAATTCAATAATTACGAACATATGTAAATACATGTATGTAAAAGGAAAAATTGTTTTTTGAAGGGGTTCTTGAGAAAATTTAACTTTTGAAAAAGGTCCCCGAGTGATTCAAAATTGAAGACCACTGGTCTAGTTTACCATAGAAGTAAGGTACGTATTAAAGATCGAACTTACTTGTAATCTCCTGTGAGATGAGATCTCTATTTTCCAACAACCACGATCAGTGGTTCTTCTTACAACAACCCCTCTTTGGTAATTTGACTTTGTCTCCTTGTCCCGCCGAACATTTTCAACCAAACAATCAGTCTGAAATATGTGCAGCAAATGCGTGGAAAAAATAATTGTCAATAGATTATGTTCATACCGATATGGAAACACTTGGTGAAAGAACAACCAAAATAAATAAGGGAAATTCTGACTTTTTTCCTGTCTACCCACACGCCCCATCGAAATTACTCACGCACCCCTAAGCGAACATGCTCCCTGGTTTGGATGCATTTGATCTAGTCTGGTACAGATTCTAACTGTAGGGTAAGCAGGGGGGGGGGATCGAACTCACAAACAATGACATGCGAGCCTGCAGCTACGAATTCAGGTAAAAATGGTCCAGGTAAACATGGCATCGATGAAAAAAATTTTCTAGTAAAAATGACACCGGTAATAATGACCCTGTTGAAAAAGGGTGCATGTATGAAAATAGAATAGAACGGCCCAACTAGAATGAATATTTTATTAAGAATAAGTATTAACAGAAAATCGTGTATTGGCATTTCTAGACGGAACTGAATCACATTTATACAGATAGATTAGACTGACCCTTGCAATTTTTCAAGTCTTCTACATCTTACTTAGAAACATAATTTTATTTCAGTAGGGACACTTTATCCTATTTTCTCGCTTGTGCCTTTTTTTTACCTGGAATATCATTACTGTAAATCTGCAGCTACATAATATTTGCTTACTTCTAAATTTCATAACCCTCTATCAGCTTCATAAGAGGGTAGTATGCTAAATATGACCTCAAAAAACTTGCTAAGCAGTTTAGAATATTAGTCAACTGGTCAGTAGAACATGTAATCTCCTCTTCATCAGAAGAAGCTCGCCACTTAATTTTCTTAAGGGTCCGTCTCATCTTGAATTACACTAAGTGTTTCAAAGTGTTACTCCTTAAGTGCGACAGAATGTCATGTGACATAATTTTGAATAAAACCGACACAACGACTGCACCTCGTGACATTGTTGGAGTGGGTGGCTGATTTTTTTTTTTTCCTATCTCTGCCGTTTTGTTCAGTGGGAGTTTCGATGTAGTACGGTTAAGTTATGGTCGTAGAAATTAATGGAACTAAGCTAGAAAAGAAAACATTAACGTGTAAGACCTCGAACAGTGCGGTTTTCAATTTTACGGAAAATTTTGGAACGATGTAACCTAACCAAATAAGGTATAAACAAGATATACCTATATCTCCAAGAGTTCTCAATGAAGTTCAATGATATTTCATGAAAGGTCGGGTCATTAACCAAGGAAGAAATGATTTAAGTTTGGGTACCATTGAGGATTTTCATTTCATTGGGAGATATTTTTTTTTATTTCTGAAGACAGAAGTCATAAATTTTTTAAAAAATCGAAATTCACAAGTACCTTTATTAAAAGTGATACCCCCACCCCCCAAAAATAATGAAAATTTGATTGTGGTCGACTGAACGCTATTCTCCAAGCCCAGTTTAATGCAAATCTCTATTATATCCGTATATAGAATACATTGTGTATCAAGATGTTTCATGTATGCCGACATTTTTTTTTTTACAGCACGAATAAATGAGTTGTAAAATGGTCAAGAACGTCATCTTGTAATATGCACTTGAAATATCTTCAAAGAGCCTTGTACCGACTGCATATAGTTTGTGTACTGGCACCGGTACACGTAGCACATTCCTGAGTAGCTCGGGTGCACTTAGATTCTTGGAACCAATGAGAACGAGATAGGACAATCAGACAAGGCATTCTAGAAACCGTTTCATTTTGAACAGGCTGGAAATTTCGAAGCTTGGCAAGATCATCATCACCACCAACATCTTTCCTCATCTAGACCTTAAAAGCCTTTTAAATTGTTTCTGCATATGCTGATAACGTTGGAATATCAAAAACATGAAAGCCTTTTTATTTTCATTTAACATTGTATCAATCTTAAGCCATGGGTTTCTAGAGAATTGTTTTCTTTCAATGTCATATAGCAATTGTTTCTAAATGCGAAAATCAGGTAGTCTTGTTACGTGAGCAATTCATTTTAAATATTGTACTTCCCAAAAATCAGTTATTGGCATTGTTTTTATGGTTCGTAGGTCTCCGTTTTAATATTTAAAGGACCAATCTAATTCCACAATGACCTCGGTGCCAACTTCTACTCCTTTCTCATTGTGTTCAGCGGCGGTTTTTTTTTTCTCTTAAAGCTGTTTGAAACCATTTTTCGCAAGAATCCATACTGCACACTCTCTAGTTTAAGCTTTTAACGACTTTTCATAGCCCATGTTTGTATACTATATAGTAATCGAGATTGAAAATATGCCTCTGGAAATGTTATTCTTGTTGACATATTTATTCTTTGATCAACCAGGACGTGTTTTAATTTGTTCCGCTCCAGGGAAGCCGATGATATTCTAAATGTCATAGCTTTATGCCAACAAGGCAAGCAGCTTTTTTCCCCATTACCATTATTAGAAGACTTCCTTCGAGGTTCTTCCAAAGCAGGTTGTCTTAAGCAGTCACTTGTTACCCTCTTTCAGAGCACCAACGAAGCTAGAGGTCTAAAAGATTTAAACATTCACTCCTTAGTTCCAGAGAAACCTTTTTTGTTTTTGTTACCCTCAAATAGGTTTTTGATGAGGGTTCAATTTGCTAAGGAATCTTATGCAAAATTGGTCTCCAAGTTCGTGCCTGGTAGCATTTACAATTTAAAAAATTTTTTTTCAAATCCGAACTTTTATTGTGATCGCTGCCCAACAAGATGTGAGAGAAGTAACTTATTCATTGATCACCTCTTTTTCTTATTTTTAATTGATCACCCCCAATATGACATGCTGCCAACAAAGATCGGTCTTATGACAGTTTCCATTGTGTAACTAACCAGACCTGTTTTCTTCTCATTTTCAAAGAATCTGGGATTATGGACAAAAAGAATTCTGCTAATTCTGAATTAAACTTTTCCCTTTCAAATAAAGGTTTTATTACCAAGAAAGTTTTCCGATGATTTAAATATACAACAAGACTGGCTACTTCAGGAACAAAATCCACTCTGACAGAAAACATCTTTCCTTCAACTGAGAAAGATGTTTTAATTTGGCCATTGAAGGTGACTTAATAAAATACTAGATATTATTCTAGATTAATGGTATGAGAATCTAGATAATTCAACTAAAAACTAGCGTCCGTAGCTTTCCATTCTCTGTTTCTCTCTTCACTTCTCTCTGTCCTCCTCTCTTTATTTCTTTCTTTCTTCCTTTCGTTGATTGATGACGTAGGAATGGAATCTGTCTCTCCCTTTTCCCTTCTCTTTTTATCCATCATTTTGAAATCTTGCCCTTTTAATCCTAACCAGGAGTCAGGAATTGTCATTGTTATTAGTTGGGAAAAATGAAGTCAAAACTCAGTAGGAGTTTGATAAAGGTTTTGACCGCGTTAAATCCGTAGAATACGAATATAGATGAGAGAGAGCCTCAATTTAGAAGATTGGCAAGGCTTAGCGCGTTGCTTAATGCCAACGATGCATACAGCTTCTGTTCCCATTACTGTTATTAAAAGACTTTCTGTGAGATTATTTCTGAGCAGGTCACCATAAGCATTCGGTTGTGAGCCTCTTCTTCTGCAGACAGAAATTCTTCCTGGCTTTCTTTTGTCAAATACATTATCAGCTGAAAGATTACAATGGGTTGAAGAGGAAAGTAGACAATGGTGATGCCTTCTGAGACAGTTGAGAAAATCAGAAAATATTGGACAGAAGAGGAAGGAGAAGAAGACGTTAAACCGATGGAAAGAGAATGAGAAAAGGAAAGGCGGGGAAAGAAAAGAAGATAAAAGGGGAACATTGGAGAGAAGTTGGAGAAGAAGAATTTAAAAGAGGGGAAAGTAAACGAGAAAAGGTAAGACAAAAAGAAAGAAAAAGAATATTCTAGAAATTTTCCTTTTTATTATTAGATGGATTTACAACTGAATAATAACAATGAAATGAATATGCAAGTAGACAGCAAAGAAGATAGTCATGAATGAAAAAAAAGAAAGGGGAAGAAAAGGGAAGTCGTAGAGAGGAGAAGTATAAAAGGAAGAAAAAAGGAAGAAAGGGAAAGATGAAAAGAGGAGGAGAATAAAAGAAGGGATAAAAAGAAGAAAAGGAAGAACGAAAAAAAAGGAGAAAAAAGATGGAAAAGGGGAAAAAGGGTTATACGAAAAGAGGAGCAAAACAAAAGAAGGAAAGAAGAAAAGAAAGGGAAAGACGGAAAGGGGAAAAGGATGGAAGAAGGAAAGAACAGAAGAAGAGGGAAGAGGGAAAGAAAAAAGGAAAAAAAAGGAAGGAAAGATGAAAAGGAGAAGAATAAAAGAAGGAAAGAGAAGAAAAAAGGAACATTGAAGAAAAAGGGAAGAAGTAAAAAAGCTGTGAAGAAAGGTGGAAGATCTTAAAAAACGATCAGATGTATAAATAATTTTAAAAAAGGTGATAGAAAAGAGTGGGGGAAATAAATCAAAAAAAAGAATTGAAAAATAAAGAGAAGTGGGTGAGAAAGAAGAAAACCAAAAAGAAGAAAAACGAGAAGAAATTCACAAAAGAAGTAATAGAAGAATGAAGAAGTGAAAAAGCGGAAAAAGAATGATAAACAGATTTTTCAATGGAAACAGAAGGAATTCCACAAGAGAAGAAGGAGAAACAAAAGAAAAATAACGACAAAGAAGAAAAGGGGAGGAATAATAGGAACCATCACGAAACCAACATCTTTTGGCAGCATGTCATGTTAAGAGTGATCAATTAAAAATTGTAAAAAGGGGAGATAAAGAAATTATCGATAATAATTCGTTGGATCAATGAAAACAAACCTAATTTGTCAAAAAACAAAAATGAGCACAGCCGAGCACAAACCAAGTGACCCATTTAGCACAAACTTACATCGTAAACTGAATTCACCCCCACTAAAAATACCTTTTAAGGGAGGGATTACAACACCCCCTCTATTCATTTATTTTTTTTTTAACATAATGTTTGAATTCTCGACATCTGACTACAACGGCGCGGCGTTTACGTGATTTATACACACAGTCTACCAGACTAACTTGAAAACTGAAGAAACCTTTATTGATACCTTTGGTTGACAGTTTCTCACATTAGCCACCAAGAAGAAAAAGGGTGGTGGAAGAAGAACAGACGCAATGTTCCCTCTATTTTTTTGTTGTCAGTTTGCGCAAGATAAAAAAAAAATCTCACGTTGAGCAATTTTTTCCCGTGACGAAAGTGTGTGCATTGCCGGATGCTCTAATTTAGTGGGTGGTTTGTGTTTTGTGTTTCTTGTCTTCTGTCAGCCCCTCCCTCCCGTTCAACCTCCCCTTCCTGTCTCGTTGAGCTCTTTAAAAAACGCTAAAACTGGAATGGTATAATGGACATGACGGATTGAAAAATTGAAATCAAATTGGGGGAAAAAAAAGATTTGGAAAGAAACTTTGAAAAATATTAAAAGATTGTTGACTATGAAAAGGATTTTATGAAGATGAGACAGACATATTGATTGTAAAGATTTCTCCCCTCCTTTTTTTTCAAATTTTATTCCGTTTCTTTTTCCTTTTTAAAACTTCAAATTTTATAGACTCTAAAAGAATATGTTTTTCGAGGTCTGCCCGGAAAGTATCCAGCCATTTCTTATTGATGGAAAAAGAGCTTACCTAGGGCAACAGTGCCTTAGTTTACTTCAAAGCATTCACCTCGGGACCCCACGCACTGATCGTAGCATAATGTATAGAATTCTTTTCCTTTTTCATTGATTTTCATTTCTTTTTTTTTCAAATCCCCAAATTGTTCGGACCCTAAAAGAAAATGTTTATAGTTACTAACCTTTGCTTAGTAAGGCACAGATGTAATTCGAAGGTCAGGCAGAGTAATTGTGTTACGTCAATTTTCCAAGATTGGAAGAACGGCTTGAAATGAAAGGCCTACTTTTGCCTCAGTAGAGCAGTGCCTCTTAAACTATTCAAGTGTCGTTCAGCCTTTGGTCTTTACTACAAAACTTCATTCACCTGCGACAAAATATCTTTGTTTTTCATCATTTCCATCAAATTTTCCCTTGTGTATAATTTTATGGTTCACAGTCTTCTCTGCAAGACAACCCAGAACTGACAACTAAACGCCGACAACCCGACGAACGACTGCTACGTGGAAGGATAACTCCGCACACGATAAGGAACAACAATAACAAACTATGGAATTAAAACAATTTATTGAGTTACAAAAATCAGAATTATTCTTGAGTTGCGCACTAAATCGTATGTAAAAATTATTTTTTTCATGATAAATAGTTTTATAGTTTGTTTACTGACTCATTCTATAATAAAATGTAGTGCCTGCATACTGAAAGTATCTTTTTAATTTTTTTTAAAAAATAGATAGTGTTCATTCCATTGTTTGTTTTTGTGAACTATAAGTTGAACTACTGATGTAAATTAATTCACTAAAGTAACTCAAAAGATAATTTCAGTTTTTGTATTTCAATAAATCATTTCAATTCCATAGTTTGTTTTCTTATTCCTAACGCTGAGACGTGCCGAGTAATACTTATTATCAGCGTCTGGTAGTCTTACGCAGTGAAGTCTGGTTACATAATTTTACACATAAATCACTTTGTATCATGAGCAAAAAGCATAAATTAACTCATTTGTTAAATGTTTATTGCATTTTTTTTTGTTTCTGACTTCCTGAAAATATACAAAGAAAACTAGGAGTGACAAAGAAATTAACACAGAAAAATCAATAGATTTTTTTAGCTCACGTGTTGGCAACAGTCTCAGAATTTAGATTTAGATTTTTGTAATAATGTTTTCTTATCTTACATTTTTCCACGAAAACTTTCCTTTTAAGTATAGAATAATATAGATACCTGAGTAATCAAGTCATTCAGCCTCTATATTCATTGATACTTCATTCACTCCCTCTAGTTTCATTCGCCCCCAAATAATTTCATTCACCCTTATGTTAATCATTCATCAGTTTAAGAAGCACTGCGGTAGACAATGGAATAATTCTGGAGTGACCTCTCTACGGTGCAAGCCTGAATGAAGCGTACGGTGATCCTTGAATACCCAGCCGACAAATTCGCCTCTCGGCCTCTTTGATGTAATTCAAAGGAAAGCTGAGCGATACGTTTGGTATCAGTCTAGTTGCAGGAGCTATCGAAAGGGCATCAACGTTAGGGTCCAACCACGTTAAAGGGGCTTCCCTCCTTAGTTTGAAATCAGAGTTATCCTTCTCCTAAACTCGTAGACAACCATGGCTAAAGTACCCAGTCTGTCTTATTATTCAATCACAAATGGAGATGGATTCAGGCCTACCACAATAGCATTATTGTGAAGCATAGGTATTTGCTGAATTGGGGGGGGGGGGGGGCAAACGGGGCTTCTGCCCCCCCCGCCTCTGATCAGGGCTTCTCACTCAGAATCAGGGGGTTCGAAAGTTGGAACTTTATAGCCAGTAAAGGATAGTAGTGCAGTGCAGTTGTTTTATGTAACCCTAACTTGCTATTCCATACAAAAAGACCGAATTAATATTCGCTGGTACAGAGTTGCCACTAAGACGTATTCCAGATATATCTTTTTGACAACCCCCCCCCCTCCCTGGAAAAGTGGCAAAAATGAATGCGAGCCATATCAACTGGAGTTTGGATTCAGTTTGTCGAATTACCGATTCTATTCTCTTTGGCGCTAACTGCTAGATCACCTGCACTACCAACCTGCTTTAGGAGTCAAGATCATTTCGCCGCACTGGTAGAAGCGATTCTGTTCTGGTACATCATCATCAACATCGTCATCATCCATTTAAGGTCTATCGTTGGACTTTGACCCTTATCAAGATTCACCTTACCTCTCGATCGTGGGCGTCGCAGGGCCAATATTTTCTGAACTTGCCCAAATCGTCATGCCGTCTTATCTTCTGCCAGACTCTATTTCAAATATGATTTCTACGAATCCACGTTGTGAGTCATGATATCCAGATGTTGTCTAACATTCTAGCAACATGACCTATCCATTGCCATTGGAGTTTTCAAAAAAGATCTTATATTTCAGACTCCTGTTTTTTCTCTAACATCCAGTGATTTCTTGTGGTCTCTCCATGTGATGTTGAGCATGATTCTCTCTTATGCATGTATTTCTGCAAAGTCGGAGACTCTTGGGAGGACGCAATTGTTGAAGACCTTTCTTTTCAAAACAAAAGGGGTCTTTTTGTTCTTGAGCTTGCTCTGTTGAATGTTCGCAATGGTTGAAGACCCTTCTTTTCAAAATTGATGGGACCTTTTGCTTTTGAGTTCGCTTTGCTGAATGCTTGCCAACCATTTCTTCTTTTTCCAGGGATTTCATGGAGATTTTCAATCCCAGGTAGATGTAGTGGTTTACTTTCAGCACTCACTCAAACAATCTGGTCTTGCGAAGCGGCAAGTATTTATTCCATCTCTGCCAACGACGTAATCATTTATTTACACCACTAACAGCTTTGAAGTAGGGCAACTGAAGGAATTTTATAAAATAGTGAAAAGCTGTTCTCGTGTTCTACCTCCACATGTACAGCACAAACACCCTCGTTCTTTAGCCATCCTGTTTTCATCTGCTTCAACTTTTTTACCACACCGTACTATGTTCACATCCAATAAACAATAGTTTCAATTTCTTATAATAATAGATACATCATATCGACTTAGAAGTTTCGATACATAACTCTATCTAAGAAACTCTCGACCCCGACGGTGCAATCTTAGATGCCCCGATTTAAAATAGTGAACTATTGAGTCTTAGAGAAAGTGGAACAATGTGGAGAAACCTCTCGAACTCTAATGTGTGTGATAAGTAAGGTTAAGATGAAGCGACCCGTCTCTTAAGAGACGATTCTCAAAGAGGTATGGAGGCCGGTGACGAAGTCTTGATTTCTGTCGAGTGTGGTCGAGACTAGGACTTGGCAAGATGCAAATCCACTGAAAGGTTATCCCCACCTTGCACAGCTCTGTGTTCTTTGAGACTGTGCTGAGAGCAGAGGAAAATTTCTCCTACCTAAGAAGTTTTCACACACTTTAATCATACCGATAATCGAACCCGGGACCTTCTGTGTATTGAGGCAAAGGTACAAGCCGTTACACAATCTTAGCGGATTGTAATGAGTTTAATCTGATTATAATTATTCAAATGTCCGTCCGTCTGTCTGTGTGTCCATCCGTATGTGATAGCCTAATGAAAATCTCCTGAATAAAACCCCATGAAAATTTCTGTGGGCATTCAAGTGAGCCCAAAGTAGGTTCTTATCAAGTTAGATTTTGAAAATCAACCCCAATTTTTTTCTGGAAACGTTGATCGATTCACAAAAGGAAATCTATATTTTGGTGTTTTCGGGCTATTTCCAGCTCATAGTCAAATATAGGGGGAATGCTTAGATCGCTTCTTGAGAGGGTGAGAGACTGACGGGGAGACAATAAATTTGTTCAGAGAGATTTTTTCTCTCTCTCTCCCTCCCTCTCTCTCTTTGTGTCGGAGAGTGTGTCGCTTAACGCGTAATCGCTCTAACCGATGAACTATTGGAACCCTATGGCAAGCAAGCGTCCAAATCAAACCTTTCAACTGACATCATATACCAATCTTCTTTGCACCATGTTTGTTATCAAATGGTTGTTCAGTTCTGCCCAATTTTGTTTTATCTCTGTTTATTTCATTGAATGATTGTGAAAAATCATTGTTGATTTTTTTAATAAAATTTAGTTTCACATGAAAGAGACAAAGAGTGAGTTTAGATTAGAAGGTCGTGAGTTCGATTCCCATCTAAAAATCATTCTTTATTCTGTTCCACGCTGTTGATTTATTTACTCACTGCTGATGGATACTTAGCCTGAGTTTAGTTGCGATAAAAAGTAACAAGATTGAAGATGAATGTAACTAGTAGGAAAAATTAATGATAATCATAAAATTTAATTTAAATTGGTATATTTACTTTTGTTTTTTTTTTTTTTCACTCTTTCTTTTTCTTTTCAAATTAAAAGCTTTCTGATTTTCATCTTTCGATCTTTCCATTTTATGAATTCAATTTTTTGACTGTAGTTTACTCCGCCCGTTAGGGCGGAAATTTTAGTCGAGTAACGATAAAATTATGACAGTGCCAGCTGAGTCCGATAAGACGGAGATCTCTCTACGATTGAAGACATCTCCGTGTGCATGCTTGCATTCACTGTGATTTCTCGGAAACTTGCCATTGCACAAAGCTGACTTTCGCCTGACGCATTGGTCCGTACACAAGGCAGTGCAGAGTCTTGTTTTAAGTTGTTTGGATCAGTGGTTACCGAGGAATGTTAATTTCAAAAATACAGAAAGAATCGTACAGTACAGATCTTTCTTCGTAGTTTTTATAAATTAACTCCCCTGACTTTTGCTCTTTAGGATACATTTTGTATCAATCTCAACCGATATCATTTTAAAATTCAACTCAACCAAAAAACTTTGGTTTATTTAAAAGTATTGTTTTGCGTATCTTTCAAGAAATACTATTCCCAAGCCATTTAAACTGCAGGGTGAGATTATATATCTGGCTTGGCTAACAAAACTTGAGTAATGTGACGTAAAATTGTTCATTTTTAAAAAGTATGTCGCTAATGCAAAAGATTTGGAAAGCTCTGCTCTAATATTACATTGCCCCAAGGAAAAAATCAGACCAGAGAGAACAGAAAGAAGTGAGTATAACGTTCATTTTGATTTCTCAAGTTACGCATAGAAAATACGTATTAACAAAAAGCAGACGAAAGAGAATAAGAACCACTGTAATAAATCATAACACTGGGAACACCTGATAATTAAAAAGTAGGGACGTTCATAAGAAATTGTCAACACGAGTTTCTTCAGTTTTTAAGGTTTTCTGGCTGGTTATGTATGAAGGTATGTATGTATTTTTCACCCCTGCCAACTGGCTTAACTGCTACCCCTCAATTCTGACCCAGGTCAAGGCGAGCGAACGCCACAAAACAGGTTGTTTTGCTTGGCCTAATACAGGTATACCTTGAAAAGTGCGGTTAATTCGTTCCATAATTCTTCTGTATTGTTCAAAGCCGCATTGTTCAAGGCCTTACTATAATTTGATTTTTTTCCCAGCTTATACAATGCAATATTAGTTTGCACAGCAGTACCCTAGTGGTACTATATCAAAACCTGCACCAACATTGGCATTCGCTGGAGGGGTGAAAACGGGGTATTTGCAATCCCTTTAGATCAGGCCTTCTCATTGCAGGCGAAAGGATCGGAAGTTGGACCTAACAAAAGCCCAGGATCAAAGGGACACTAAACAGTGGTAGCTTGGGAGGAGTCACAACTTAGGCACCCCTAATCCTTACCTGACAACTACATACTTTCGCCCATCCTGGAATATATCCTTTTTGCCTCTCTCTGGAAAAAATGTCAGTGGATGCTCATGCGCACTAATCAAAACCGCAGTATTCATTGTATTCTTGTACTGTTAAGTAACTAATATTCACATGGAAGGCAACAAAGCCAAGTGTGTTATTCTCTCACAAAAATAAAGAGCGGTTTTGTAGGCGTAGAAACCGGCTGGTTATGTCAGCAGAAAATAACACTTGCTAACCAACCCTCAACGTACACATTCAAACTATCGAATAGACAGGTCTAGTTAGTCAGTCAATAGAAACCGTCATGCCGGCAACATTTTTTTGTTTTGTTTTGTTTTTTGGGCAGTATGCCGTGTTGAGATAGATTAATCAGAAAATTGGAAGGAGGGGTGATCAATGAATACGTTATTTCTCTCGCCTTTTGTTGTATCACCAAAAAGTCTGATATTATTTTATTTTTTTAAAAAGCATGAATGCAACTGGGACCAATTTATCATAAACTTACATAGCAAATCGGAAGCGTATTGGGGCTCAGGTTCGAAACAATTAACCCACACTGTCATCAAAACTGTCAACATAGGTTTCTCCAGTTTCCAAGTGGGTCTGACTGGCTGATTTGCTATGTATGTATGTTTGCATGTATTTATCACGTGTAAAGGCCGTAACAAAGAACCTAGAGGGCCGAAAATCCAAACATTTACTCATTTTTTATGCAAAAAGAAAAGTTTTTTTTCAACCTGCATCCGCTCCTTAAGTTTTTAGTGGGAATGAATTTCAATTTGCAATGTGTATTTGTGCTAAATTGGTCCTATTTTATACCCGACTATGTACACACTTGTTTTGTTTATTTTGTTTTCTGTTTATTTTGTTTGTTTTTTTTCAATTTGGCTTTTTTAATGATCCAACTCAAGTAACTTATTCATTGTTCACTCCTTTTTCTAATTCTCTTCATTGATTACCCCCAACATGGCATCCTATCAAAAGCATTGCCCACGTGACAGTTTCTATTGAGTGACTGACCAGACCAGTTTTCGGTGACAGTTTTGGTTCACGGTTTCTAATAACTGCCGTAAGCTTTCTCTCTGTCTTTTTCTTGCTTTATTCATAGAAGTCTATAATCATTTCGTACGTTAAATTGTAAAGTTACTGTTATTAAGTCCTGCTTCGTCACATGGATTCGCAAGTGTCAACGGGTCTCATCATACGCATATGCGCAGAAATATCATCACCAGCCATCATGTCCAGCAGTGGACATAAGCCTTTACCATCTCCTTCCATGATGACTGCGATTGTCCTAATCTTTGTCATGTCTTGTCATCAAACCTATCTCTCTCAACCCTCTGTCTTGCGTGTGGTCTGTTTCTATCCCAATGCACGCCAATCGGTTAGTCTCTTTCTCTATCCGTTGTCATTTCTTCTTTCTATATGTTCAGCCCATCTCCATTCTGATTATTTATATGGTATCCTTCTCTCTTGTCCCCCCAACCCATGACGATCTTTTTTCTGTCCCTTGTAGTTATCTTCAGCGATGCTCTTTCCATGGCTCTCTATGCGATTCCAAGTTGATTCTTAGTTCGTTTTGTTGATTTCAGGTTTTCACATCCATAAGTCATAGCTGATACCATTCGCTAATTGTATACTTTACGCTTTAAGCACATTGACAAAGTGCTTTTCGATATGTGTCCATTTATACCAAATGATTTCTAGCCGATCATTACGCTTCTTTTTACTTTGCTTCGAGGGTCTTTCTATAACTTTATTAGCAAGGTCACCCAGTGTTTCTCGTGTTACAAATTATCATTTTCTTTGGGAGGAAGATTGGGCGAGGGGTAATTCATTTTTGTCTGCTTAGAATTCAGTTTTTTTTCAAAACTTTCACTTGACCTCGACGTGCCGTGTGAAAGCAAAGACGCTGTTCACATAATTTTCGGCTACCCGCTTCTACGCTCCTTTATTTTACTAGTACAACTACCATAATCCACTGCCTACATGTCAGGTCCTACTATGTGTTCGACATAGACCTTCCTTCCCCAAGGAAGAGACATGATGGGGATTTGTCTTATCTTGACACAGCGTATTGGTAATGAGGGATACTTGCCTCTCCCAGGGGCATCAGTCAGAAGTAAGAGCAAAATGTCTCAGCCGATCTCATTACCCGCACCCTTACCCCTTCTCACCTCAGCCCCTCACACTACCATACACTTAACATTGAAAATTTGAAATGCATGAACCATGATTCGAGACAGTGGCTACCTGAATGGGCGCTACTACCCATTTGGGGGTGCTATAAATCAAGGGGTCGGTAGGAGTGTTAGAGGATTGTTGGAAGTTAAGCAAAGAATACAAATTTTATTCTCAAAGTATCGTTTTTGACTGACTTTACCGAGGAGGGGGGTGGATGAAACATATGCTCTAAAAGGCAGTAATCCTAAAAAGCTTGGGAAACATTGGTTTATTGTAACAAATTTGTAAACAGAACTTTTTTTGGCACACGTACAGATTCAAAATACGACACAAGGTCTTTTTACGTGGATACTTGCCACAAAAAAAAACAAAAGCAAAAATTTTGTTCTTCAGTCATTGCTGCAGACATCAAGAGGAGCTAATAATGACTCTACTTCCTTCTAGAAAATTTATTTTTTATACAAATAGATTTAGAATACGACGCAAAATATTCTTATGTTGGAAGTTGCCAAAATAATTCCTGTTTTCCTCAGTCTTTACCGCAGGCATCAGAGTGAAACCATGACTCAATCCTCTTTGAAAGGATTAGAAACCGTCAACCAAAACTGTCTTCAAAACTGTTTCTTCAGTTTTCAAGTTGTTCTGTCTGACAGTCCGTCTGTCTGTCAAACTGGCTGTTTATGTATGCATGTAACACGCACACAGACCGCACCAAAGGAGCTAGAGGGCTGAAGATTAAACTTTTACTCATTATCAAGTTTAGAAAAAAGTTTTTTCTTTGCTTTTTGCAAATTTCTCCTTGAATAGGTTTTTAGTGAATGGTTCAATTTGCAATGTAAGTCTATGCTAAATTGACTCTTTATTTCGTGTCCAGCAGCATTTGCCTTATTTTTTTTTCTTTTAAACTAGGACTTTTTTTAGAGATCAGTGCATAACGAGAGGCAAGAGACGTAACTTATTCATTGGTCACCCACTTTTTCAATTTTCTAATTGATCGCCCTCAGCACAACATGCTGCCAAAAGGTGTTAGTCAGATGACAGTTTTTACTAAGTGGCTAACCAGACTTGTCTTGTATATCCAAAGAATCAAAATACAACACAAGTTCTTTTATACGTTGGCCTCAATCGTTTGAACGCCTAACAAGCGTTCGTCGAAGGTGTATGCTTTCTTATTTCTCTGATAACACGTTGTTATGGTTACAGCGTCTCGAGTGTTTGTTTACAAAAAGTTTTCTTAACAAAGCATACTTTCATCATCATCACCATCATCATCATCATCATCATCAATCTTTTTAGCGACCATCGTTGGACATGGACCTTCCCAAAGTTCGCCAGACCTCTCTGTCAGTGACGTCGCGGAACAAATACCTTCTGAACTTGTCTAGTTCGTCACACCATCTTATTTTCTGTGAGCCACAGTTTCGCACATGAAATCTGGGGGGTTACGTTGTGAGGTCTGGTGTCCGGCAGTTGTCTGCCATTCTTACAACATGATCGGTGCGTCACCATATGAGTTTTCTAATCGATTCTATGATATCTCAGTCGCCTGTCTTTTCTCTAATATGATGCGCTCTTTTATGACATCTCTGTGTGATGGTGAGTACGATTCTCCTTTGTGCACGTTACATAGTTCTCAGATTGAGGGTCAATCTTTTGGTTAGGTTCCCTGTTTCAGTCCCATAGGAGACTATCGTGAAGATATATTTGTTGTAGACCCTTCTTTTCAGAACTGATAGGATTTTTTGTTCTTGTAAGTTGAACTTGCTGTACTTTGACATAGAGCCAAATAACCCTGTGCAATACTTTTTTTGTCCCTGGTTAATAAGTGTTATTTTCTAATTGATTATGTATAAGAAGTAAAGAAAATGTCATTTATTCCCTTCAAATTTTGCTTTTGCGACCAGGACAGGGATAATTTCATGTTGATCCTAATTTTAAATGATCGTCTATGGCCGGACAGGCGCAGATGAGATCCCTTTAACATTGCTCTTGGGAATCTTGATCAGAGGGATCGCCCTGCGACCAAATCACGGAGACCAAAAGAAAAAATATTTGCGAAAGTTCCTGTCCCGCATTAAATCGACGTTTTGTTACATTCACTTCTGGTGGAGGTTCAGGTAAATAGGAAATAGAAATCTACTTCTTTCTTCTTTTTGGAAAACAGGCGAATTTTCACTCTGTTAATCACATAAAGTATGGAAAATAATTACATATGAATATCGCTAAAGAAGTGGCGTTTTGAGTTTCGAAGATCAAGAGGGCAGAGAATGTCCATCGTCAATCGAAAATGAACAAGTGAGCATATCGATCACACAAAACTCACTCCAAACTGTCAAAGAAATGTCTCAGATACTGACTGTTGGCATTGTGACAATATCGGATCATCTAAGCCAAATTGGTGAAGTGAAATAGCTCGATAAATGGGTTCCATATGAATTCAATGAAAACCATTAACAACGAAAAACGGTCATTATTCCCCGAACAACCAAATAGTTCAACTGAAAATCGACCATTGTAAAATAATTGCTCGATATCAGCTGCAACAGCTATTTGTCTGCTTCCCATTGCCTGCTATGTGCCTGTCTCGTGGTCCCTTCTTTCTCGAAGTATGCGAGCATTTGAAGAGCTTCAGCTAACATTGTTTCGTTTCTTTGGTCTCATATTGAAGTACATTCTTTTTTATATTGCTGTACACCAGCGATATAAAAAAAAAAGAATCTGGTGTATAGCACTGACGGTACTAAGCATACGTTGCTGGACGTTTAACATTAATTCTAAAGCAGAAAACTGAACACAGGCCTCAAGTAGTATAGAGTGCTTACTATTCATCGCTTTACGTCAGACGTCTGTTACTGATGACACGTAAACGTGCTTTTCTCATTGTTATTATTATTATTTATTCTTTTGATTTGCTGTTTCTGATACAATCATTTACCAAGTCTTTCACCTGAGTCAAATGAAGACGACAAGGTTATTCTCGCTTAACATCCTTATATCCCCCTGGCCCACTTTCCACCCTTCCCTTGATTATTAGACCGACATGGAGCATCATTTGAAATCACTCTCTGTCCATTCTCAGTGTTTTTGGGTTATCAGTATCAATAACATACTTTCCGTCACGAGGGTGGTCTCGTCCCCAAGGGACGCTAACATTGGTAACACGACCTTTCACACTGATCACACAGCCTATTGTGTGCTCAGTCAGTGGCTGGATGCTCGGGGATTTTTTTCCTATGTAGAGTTCTCTCACAAGCATTGGGAATCGAGCCCACGATCTTCTGCGTGTGAGGCAGACGTGCTAACAATCACACCATCACTGGGGACGTTTTCAAATAGCTTCCACCCTCAGCTAAAACCTCTGCGTACGGTAACAATCTATGGAGCGCCAAGGAAAAATGTAATTCTCGAAATTATTAGCAAGGTCAAGAAAGTTATTTTAAGAAGGAACGAGTGGTCAGCCGGTCAATCTTTCAATCTTAGCGACCAGTCAAGTGTGGCAATGGGAACAATGGCCTTACAAGGGAACTATGGAGAAAAATATGCGAGCTATTTAAAAACTACCTTGACCGTTTTTGTTGTTATTTTTTTTAATATCCGCTTGGCTTCCGCAGTGGCTAACAATAAATGGGCTGAGAATTACTTTGCTGATTAAAATATAAAAAGGAGAAAGAGACGAGAAGATAACACGGAAAAACATGCTTGGCAAATGATCAAGTTGTATTTTTACAAAACATTTTGCAAAAGGATACACACATACAGACACACACACATATGCTTATATAGTAAGTGTTGTGGTTCAAAAAAATTGAATGATGTGTAGTATAAAATGACATCCATGTACAATCCATTATGACAATACCCTATATGAAATAACAAACTACATATGTAGTATGGCACGAACCTAGAAATAAATAAATAGAGCTGTGTATTAAAATTTAAGGGGAATTGGTGTGTGATCCACACTGCTGGGGAGCCATGTTAACATAACTGTTTTGTTTGTAAATCTCTGAAACGGAGTAAGGAAAGCAACTGATAATCCCAGGTAAAAATATTGAAACTCCACGCCGATGCCCAGAGAAGAAATTTGAAATCCTTTGTTTTGCCAATAGAACAAAAAACATAAAATAGAATAAATAAACAGGAAAAAATGAAATTGCGTTAAAATGCCGGCACTGCTCAAAATTTCTATTAACGACCATAACTCAATAACTTACGTATAGATATACTAAAAATAACAAACATAGATATCTCATTCACATAGCCACCTTAAAGAACAATTCAATCACAATGATTACCTTTAGACATGAGGAAGTAGACTAAAACCAAAATAATTAAATAACCGCTTAAGGTCATATAAAAGGGATCCTAGTATGAGGAAATTATTTTAAGAAATTCAAATAAGGATAAAACACTCTCAGAGAGAAAACATACCGAAAACGTACTGATAAAAACACCTACTTACTGATAATGTAAACACTCACACCATACCCCCTAACTTGTAATTCATAAAAAACAGCAGACATACACACACTACAAATAAAATAAAAGACCCTACCACCAAGAATAGTAGACGCACCTTCCAGAAATGTCCCAAACAGGAATCTAAAATATAATGAATCATTCGCTCAAAGAAACCCAAATAGGACATAAATATAAACATGTTTGTGTAGCGAATCCCTGCTCCATTAAAATTTAAGCTCAACTCTTAACTGACTTGATGAGTAAAGTTGAATGTATTGAGCACTCTATGAAATAAACCCATCATACATTGGATATTGCATTATATTATATTGCATCCCTGATTTGTACTATGATATATATATATATATATATATATATATATATATATATATATACATATATATATATATATATATATATATATATATACATATATATATATATATATATATATATATGAGGTTGATACAAAAATTACTTGTATCATCATTTGTAGAGTGCTAAGGAAATCTTCGAAATATCTTTGATTTACTCATCTGTGGCAATTATTGCCTTCATAGTATTGAATTACATTTATTAGATTCTAGCTGAGGTAACTGGCATTGCCTGGGGAAAAACCTCGAATAGAACAGCACGTGGAATCAAATAATATTTGAAGAAAACATTTTATAAAATTGAATAAGGTGCGAAAAAGTGGACAAAAGCTTTGAAAATTGACTAAAAATGACCAGATATGACCTTTGATGACTTTTAATGACCTTCCAGGTCAACCTCACCTTGGCTGTTACCTTCGTCGTGCAAAGATCATTCCTCTATGCCAGAAGAAACTTTTAGAGGTGCAAAATCGTGACAAACAACTTTGAAAATTGAGTAGAAATGACTTCTGTTAATCAGAAATAACAGCTGAAGTCAATTTCACGTTGCCTATCAAGTTTGTTGCGAAAAGATCTACCCATAAGTCAAATCTCAGGATCTTTATTGCAAAATGGTGGTTAGCAACTCTGAAAATTGGGTAGAAATGACGAGAAATTACCTCAAATAATCTTTATTGGCAACTTGGAGAATTCGTAAGGTACCTTGAATGACCTCCGAGATTAACTTCGCATTGCTCCTGGTCCCTACCATAGAAATAATCACCTCTATGCAAAATTCCAGAAACAAAGGTGCCTAAAAACTTGGGAAATTGCTTAGAAAATTATCCAAAAATTACCTCTGGTGACCTTATATTTATTCTGAGATCAACTTCCTGTGGCCTTTGCTGTGGGGATTTGTACCCGTATGCCAAATTTTCGAATCTTCCACGTAAAATTGTGGACAACAACTTTAAAAACTAGAAAAGACCTCGAATTAACTCTGAGGTCAACTTGGAATAGACTATGTCGCAAGTTGGTGTTTGGTTAATCTTCCGACCAAATATTTGGTCAATAGCGTGCAAGAGGCATGGGCAGTCAAACAAAAGAAACAAATGAAAAAATATATGTTATTTTCCGCACCTTTTGTTGGGCATTAATCACTAAAAAGATACGAACTGAAAAAAAAACAAGCGTGAATACTAGCGGACACAAACTAAAGGATCAATTTAGCATAAAGGTACATTGAAAATTGAACCCCACACTAAAACACTTATTGGTGGGATTTAAAGAAAAAATTTTTTTAGACATATTGAGAGTGAATGTTAGAAATTTTCAGTTCTCTGGCTCCATCGATGCAACCTCAACTTACAATACATACATTCATCGCCAGCTAAACCAGCTCAAAAACTGAAGAAATCTATGTTGAGAGTTTTGGTGACAGTCTTAGTTGCTGGTTTCAAACAGTGTATTCAAATATTAGTATAGATTCTGTCGTTCTGGTTTGTATCAACACATTTAAGAAAAAACTTGTAATAAAGACTTTCTATTTTTATTATTTTTTATGAGTAAAAACTTGGCACATAAATCACAAGGCTAAAAATTGTAGTTGGCGCTGAACAGGTTAAACCTGTTTGCAGAAAAGTGATCATTTTACTCTATTTTGGAGAAAGCTCACAGCTGACTATCAGATGCACATCCCACACTGTTTACTCTTTATGTTTAGCCTGGGGGCGGGGAGGAGCAGTGGGAGGGAGGCAATGGGTTAATGAAGCTTATGGTAATGATGCAGTAGGTGCAAACACGTGTCGAGAATGGTGTGCAAAATTTAGGAAAATATTTTGCGTACAAGGACGAAGAACGCTGTAGAACAGCAGTTTAGAAACTTTGAGAACTCAAGGGCCAATCAATAGAGGAGATATTCTGCCCCCAACCACCTTTTTTAGCATTTAGTCTTTTAGACTACTTAATGAACTATAATACGAAAAACAATTTTCGATCTTTGAAAATCACACACATTCAAAATGGGTTTCATTTATTTGAATTTTTAGATATGGTACTGGTTGGTGTACAATAATCATCATTATTATTATTACTTTTTTTTTTGATGGCTGTGCAATGAATGATGTTGTTTCTCTGCCACGAGATTTGCAATGTCAAGTTTAGAGGGGACACTATTACGGACCCTTGAGCATTATTTGACGTACCCCAGTTTCGAAATCACTAGAATAGTGATTTTCAATATTTTTCATCTCACGGTACGGTGAGTCAGGCATTGAAAAGGTCGAAGCATACCATTAGCATTTGAGGACAGATTTGACCGTTTAAAGACGTAAAATTAATGATAATCATTTTTTCATAAGTTAAACGAATGAATCGTTTAATTATCTGATTGCCAGAAGTATATTGTTGATCATGATTTTCAAAAGATTTTGAAAGTTCTCTACGTAATGGTCATTACTACGCATTGGAATACCAGTAATGTCAAAACGCATTCAAAAGTTATTTTCATATTCATACTGGAACATTTTTCCACTGCCACGGACCATGTTTAAGAAAGAAACGATCCGCCTAAAAACTCCAGCAGCACAACTACGAATGCTCCGCGGCTAGAAATGAACTGGTACGAAAATCTCTTATCGCGATTATCGAGGCTAAAATTATTCCAGTTAACAGTATTACTGCAGTATTTGTAAAATGTATTGAAAATATCTTAGGAAAAAAAGTACTGATACTCACGCTAAAAGCTACGAGGGCATTAGCAGATCTGTTCCCTTGATATTTGCGTCCGGTATTTTTGCACCCCGGTCATTTGCACCCGACCTTTATTACGAGGGGATGCCGACAACAGTTTTACTTTTCAAGTACAGATTTACAAATCAAGTTTTTAGTCAATAGAATCAAAGATAACTGAATCAAAACTTCAAAAATGATAACTTCGTAGATAACGAAATAGTAAACTTTTCTTTTACTTTCGATTTGTTACAAAGATGAATAGAAAGGTATTCACATAAACAAAAGTTTATTTAATCAAAACTGTTTTCACAAAAAATAAATACCTTAGTAGGTCACGAAGTAAAAACTTCATTTTTGGTACAAAAATGAATGAAATGATTTTAATTTAACCAAAAAAAGTTAAACAGTTTTGATGCAATCAGAAGATTTTTTTTTTCAAGTTAAAAAAAATATCAAAATTACCTTTTTTTTTTTATTTTTGTAACGAAACGAAATTAAAAAGTTTTCATTCCAAAACTACCTTTATTTTTGTCACAAAAACACCAAAAATAAAGTTTCTGTTTCGTAATCGACGAACTTATATTCAAATTTTGATGCAGTTAATCGTTTTGCATTCATTTTATTGAAAAGTTTAATTTGTATGTTAAAATCGTTGTCGGCACCCCTTCGTAAGAAAATCGGAATTCAAATGGCCTGGACGTAAAAATATCAAACGAAAATTTAAACGGACAAGCAACTATGATATTTCTCTGATTCCAAAATTCCTACAACATGCATTAAACTAAAAGTTCATATACCTTGCGAATATTAATCGGCAATCAAACATTGTCATGTTATTAATGATGATTAAAATTTAATACGGTATTACTAACTGTCGGGAAATTCACCGCAGTTTTCTCGTTAAATTGGTGACAGTTTCATCGCTGCTCTAGAAGACTCCTACAATCTATGTTCCCCCTATTTCGGTAGTCAGCAGGCAAAAAAAATCTCATGTGGTGCAAATATTTTTCCACTGACGAAAGTATGCACGCAATTTGAGATTGATAGTGAATCAATATTTTTTTCAATAGAAACTCAGTAAAGTATCTAAAGAGTTAGTCTTTTGTGTGCTCATTGATTTCATTTTAATCAGCTTTTAAAGTCTGTTGTTCGAAATTGGCCTTCCCCAAGGTTTGTCAGTTTTTCCTCGTCACGGTGCCAAAACATTCTGAACTTATCCAAATCGTCACGCATATGAGGACTCTTTGGTTAAGGGTGGCAAAAGGTTTGTCCGAATTACACTGATTTCCAGGATAGTCCACACCTTATATCCTGAAGGGAATGGGGGACTTATGATCTCAAGGGATCCACGTTGTGAATCGTGATGTCAAGCAGTTGTCTGATATTCTTGCAACATCGCCATTCAAGTTTGTTTATCACTTGTTAGATATCTCTAACATTCCCCAAATAATACATGGCACCGTTTTGCAATCTTTCCAAGTGAATACTGATAAATATGAGGAACTTTGGGATCGAATGTAGAAATTGATTCAAATCAAAAGGGCATATTCTCAGTTTACACTGCAAACAAAATTTAATTCAATTTGTTTTTTTAAAAGATGAAATATGGTACTATTTCTTCACAATATTCTCCTATGTAGTTAAAAGGGTCTCAACTCAACAGTTCATCTTTGTTTTGGTTAAATCGAATTAAATTCTAATTTCTGAAAATTTGCGCTTTTTGCTGGAATCAATTTTGGGGTCCGGAATCTACATTTGATCCTATTTTTTGAAGGAAGATGCTGTTCAAACAAGACAGAGTATAATCAACAGAACCATTACTGTAGGTTCACCAAAATAAATTTAATTCTTTATAAGTGCATTAAATAGATAGATGGATTAAGGGTAAAAGACTAGTCAAGAAGTAAAGAAAAAGTTTTCGGGTACAGGTATAGGTACACACTCGATTTTCCGACACCCTTGATTCCAGACTTGGAATGTCTTCCCCATCATCCTGCTTCTCCCCAGACTCCTCCTCATCATCATCATCTTCATCATCATTTCAACTCCTGTCATTGGACAGACCTTCCCCTAAATTCGCCAGACTTCCCGATTGTGGACGTTACAAAGCCTGTACTCTCTGAACTTATCTTGTTCGTCACGCTATCTTATATTTTGCCGGTCACAATTCCGCATATGATCTCTGAGGATGTCCAACGGCTGTATCACATTCTTGCATCATAGCCTACCCATTGCCATTTGAATTGTGATTGTTATTATCAGTTAAGTTATGATTTAAACATCATGAATATGATTTCTGCATTGTTATCAGTTTTGCAGTTCTGATGACATTGCAATATGCATCTGAGATCTTTATGTTAATTCATGTGCAGTGTCGCCCATAAATGAGTATACCACCACCTCTCCTTTATAGGAAGTCAATTTTCTTCTGAACCAAACGTAGCAGGATTTTATTATTTCTCGTGGAACATTACACGATTAAAACGGATGTTATCAGGTATTATTTCTGACCAAACTCTATAACAGTTGCCAAAGATCTATTTTTTTGTAGCCAAAGATTTTTGTATACTCTTTTCTAAACATCAACATATTGATATTTTTTGGCAACACAGTTTCAATGCTCTACTGTTTGGTTATAAATAATACCTGATAATATCCGTTTCGAGTGTGTAATGTCCCATTAGAAATAATAAAAACCTATTGTGTTTGGTATAGATGAAAATTAACTTTCGATAATAATAATAATAATAATAATGATGATGATAATAATAATAATGATAATAATAATAATAATAATAATAATAATAATAATAATAATAATAAGCAGCTGGTGAGAATGTATGGGTGTTACTGAATATTCTGAAGTGTAATTCTATATTCAAGTTGTTTGTAAACTTGCAGAAGGATTAGAGGAAAATCTGTGAAATCATTTGAATGTGACATTGGCAGAGAGAAAACAAGGCAAGGAAGTCGACTAATGATTTTCCTACATGACAACGTCTGTCCTAGGGTGGTAGATGCAACGGAACGAACATTTTCTTTCTTCGTCTTCCTTTTCTCTTTATTTTCTTTCTTTTTGTCTTTACTGATTGTTTTCTTCTTCCTCTTCTTACCCCCTCTCTCTCTCTCTCTCTCTCTCTCTCTCTCTCTCTCTCTCTCTCTCTCTCTCTCTCTCTCTCTCTCTTATGCTCTTTCATTTCTTTCTTTTTGTCTTTGATGTTTTCGTACGTAGATACAGTCAACCAAGACTGCCATGATTAACATAGCCAAGATCAACATGGGTTTCATTAGTTTTTTAGTGGGTTTGGCTGGTATGACATCTAAGTGTGTGTTGTGCGTATACACTGCACCCATGGAGATAGAGGACTGAAAATTTAAACATTTACTTTTTATTATGTCTATAAAAAAATAGGGGACTGGGGGGTTGCTTTTGTGAAAATTTCCCCCAAATAGGTTTCAGGCTGGTGGTAAAATTTATAATGTGAGTCTACGCAAAATTAGCCCCTTATTGTCCCAACAAAAGGTGGGTGACGTAAGTTATTCATTGATCACCCTTTTCCCAATTTTTTAATTGATCACCCTCACACAGCTTGCTGTCAAAAGATATAGGTCACATGACGGATTCTATTCAGTGGGTAACCAGCCCTGTTTCTTTCTGTCTTTTCTTTCTCTTTTTCTCTCTCTATTGTCTTCGATGTTCGTGTTCTCTTCTTACGTCTTTTTTCGATTTTTTCTCTTGTTTCTCTCTCTCTCTCTCTCTCTCTTTCAATTTCGTTCATCCATTTCTTTCTTCCCCCTTCTCTCCCTTTCTCCTTTTCCGCCCCCTCTCCCTTCTTCTTCTTCTTCTTCTTCTTCTTCTTCTTCTTCTTCTTCTTCTTCTTCTTCTTCTTCTTCTTCTTCTTCTTCTTTCTTTCTTTCTCTCGAACGATTTGAATTTTCTTTCCCTCCCTTCCGATGCCAAAAAGAAGTTGGTCGATTTATAGATGAAAGTATAAATATAGACTTACATAATACTTCAGGTTCTGTCACAGGAAGCCGTGGACCTCACAAAGGCAGAGATCAAACATGTTCAGCCAGGTTGTGGGACTCTAATGGATTCAGAAAAACTTGGGTACACAATCGACAAACTGTCAATTTTTCCAGCGTACCTGATTTTCATGACAGAAAAATGCGGGGGGGGGGCAATAATGACCCATAATCAATCTTTTTGAAGATGGTCATATTATATATCATTTAAAGGGCATTTAGTGGTGTTTGTTCTCTGCCCATTGAGGGGCCTATAGCTTCCTGTGACAAAGCCTGGGCTATAAATTTGGTATAAATATAGGCGTTTTCGCTCGAACATCCACTATTGCATATGCCTCTGACGTCAATATGCAGCGTCCGAATCTATTTTATTGTTTTGTTTTGAATGCTGAATTCTCTTATTTATTCATTTCTTGTCGTTTGCAGTCAGGCTAGTTAGTTCAGGATGGTAGGGAAGGGGAATCGGAGCGAAAGGGTGTTGTACTAGCCTTAGAGGGAAGCCAAATGTCAGCCTTATTCTCGGCATCGGGCAAGACAAGGTCATAAAACTGAAGTAGATATGCCTAGTCCCTGAAGGTTCCAACTTGGGGGCAGCACCTTTTCGCTGCATTGAATGGGAGGGTCATAGGTTACCATGACATTCTTGCAACACAGGCCCTAGGGGACCGGGCAATTTTCTCAATTCCGAATTCTTGACCGATGAATTTATCGGCTAAAACAGTGGATCCGAAAAATCGTCTTGTGCTTTTGATGTGCTTTGAAGGCACTCCAGACCAGAAAAATAATTAAAATATATATTTTATTTCATATTAACCTACTTGTATCTAATGAGCTTATTCTTATTTAAACATTTGATCCAACGTAATAGCTTGATCATAATACCAAGTTCAATCTTCAATGAGTCCGCAGAGAATATGGTATTCTGTATGTATATAAAATTAATAATTGTATCATCCACTGACAGCTGTTTTGTTGTATTACAACGCTTCAGTGTGCCTATAGACAATCCAGTACCCCTTCAAGTACCGCTAAATATGATAAATAATGGTTGTTAGTATCCGAAATAGTAAATAAAGGAAGTCAGTTTAGCAACTCAATTTCAGCTCGGACCGAATCCTCTACGGTAATAAGCGAAACAATGTGCGATGATCGAAAAATAAAGAAACGAGCACTACGTGGGAACCGAACCCGCACCCTTATCCATTGGAGTGCCTGCGTAGCCTAAGTCTGCTCTAGCAGCTTGAACTCCCATGGAAAGATATGTTGGTTCAAATACCACCTGAGGTTAATTTTTTTAATCTTTCGCCGTTGTTTGGCTCACTACGGTAAATAATTCGGTCCGAGCGAAAATTTAGTTCTAAAACTATCTACAATTACTATGTACCGAGAATGTTCGACACAGATCTAGAATAATCCTGAATGTAGAATGGAGAACAATAGTATACATTGTTTTGCTTGTTAGTGTGTACGGCCGTTACGCTTTTCTGCCCATGAACAGAGTGTAGTATCAACTCGATCCCCTATTATTCCTGAGCTGGAATCAGTTACGTTTTCTGGGTGTTTCTCTTCTGGGAAATGAATTGGGAAAAGTGAGGTAGGGTAGGAGAGAGAGTTTGGCGGTGGAAAGGCAGAGGGTAAGAAAGCTAGAGAAAAAAAACGAAAAGGAAAGCGGGTGAAAGGAAAAATAGATATTCGTACGTATGAAGAGAGAGGGGGGTTGATAGAGATGAAAGAAAGGCATTGAGAGATCGGATTGTTGGCTGGATATCAAGTGGCAATGAGTGACATATTGAATGTCAAGTGATGAAGGAGAGGCCTAGAAATTGCGATACGTTTACATTATTTATGGTGAGATGGAGCAAAAATTTAAAAAAAAAGGATGCTGTAGAAAATTGTGCATTCCTTATTCATCTTTGTGCAAATGAAACTATGTTGGTATAGATTTTAGATGAAATAAAACATCGGCAGCTAACAAAGATTGGAAGGGATAAGGGAGAGAATTAGCAGATACAAGCAAAGGGCAAGAGGAGGGCTCAGAAATTCCAGGGTTCGAGCTAGTATTTAATGATGCCTCATCTTAAAATCATACATAACTTACACGATGAAAATAGTTTTATTTAAAGTGTTATGGCTTCTTTTCACTTTCATTTATTTGTCGTTTTTTATCGCACTTTCCACCAAGACAAATTCCCTTCCGACAAAGAGTACTCAGAGTTTGAAAGAGGAATATACAATAAACCTATAGAGGGAATCTAGCTCACATCCCCAACGGAAATCGCCGTTTACCAAGATTCAAATAAAATCCTTATGCCCCCATTCATTTTGAGCGGTAGCCATGTTCGTTTATGTTCCCGTAGTTGAATAAATGAAGTAGTCATAAACATTTTCTAGGTGATAACGATTCATTATAGTTCATTTAATTATAATAATAAAAACTATAGAATAGTTTTTGTCTCTTCTTATAAAGTAACTGTCGCGTCGCGTAAGATCATTATAAGGTTTAGATCACTATATCTACCTAGGACAACGAATCTTTATGAAACCCACAAAATTGGAATATATCAAGCAAAGAATCACCTTAGGATGGCCAGCCTTTGGCAGAGCAAGTTCAACCTTCAAAATCAAGTCGATCCCAATAATCATAAAAAGAAGAGTATACAACCAATGCATCCTCCCAATAGTCACTCATGGAGCTAAAACATGGAACCTAACCAAGAGACAGACTCGCAAACTGAGAAGCATGCAACACACACATGAGAGAATCATACTTAACCTTATATGGAGAGATCACAAGATGGCACAGTATATAAGGAAGAAAACGAGAGTCAGAGACATCATAGAATCTATTAGAAATCTCAAATGGCAATGGGCAGGCCATTTTATAAGAATGACAGACAACCGATGAACATCACGACTCACAACATGGATCCCCAGAGATCACATGCGAAACCGAGACCGACAAAGTACAAGATGGAGAGATGAACTTGACAAATTTAGAAAATACTGGCTCCGCGACGCCCACAATAGAGAATTGTGGCGAATCCTGGGGAAGGTCTACGTCCAACGACGGACGTCAAAAGACTGATGATGATGATGACGTATTTCCTCTTACCCCATTAATCTGTATCATAATGATCTGATTTCTCAAGGTATATAACTCCAGGTATATCACAAGCTAATTTTTGAGTGATTTCCTTTATTTATTTCATTCGTGTCATCCACTATTTTATCCATGTCAGGGGGCGGGGGGAGATGGGTTCATGCCTTTCCCAAAGGCATCCATATGAAATGTACACATCTTGGTCAGTTTGAACTCTGCTCGTTGATTTCATTTTCCATGCTGGCAACCTCTAGGTTTCGATGATGGCTACTGTATACCTTCTTTCAGTTATGCAACGCGTGCATGAGAGAATCATGCTATACCTTACACGCAGAGATCTCAAGACAGCACAGTATATCAGGGAGAAAATGATTTAGTAAGTTTGAATCAGCTTATTGCCAAATAGAAGTTGGAGGAAGATTAAGATATGCTTTTCTCCTAAGCGAAGAACGCCTGCTGGCCTTGAATATCAGCTTTTTACATCCTAAGTTTTAATAGGTCGATGCAAAGGTTTCCAGCATTTTCAAGACAAACTACTTTATTCATATAAATTCATAGCATCATTATTCAGTTATCAAAGTATTTCCCTTAGCTTTTCTCACTTTATGCCACCTTTCGGGAAAATTGTATATTCTATCAGATTAGGTTGACGCAAAGATTTCAAGCATTTTTATTCTTAGACAAAAACCTTTTGTCAAACTCAAGTGCAAAGTTGTAACAAGATGAGGGGTTGTGAACCGGCATGGCAACGCCTAAAATATCAAGTCTTAGATTTTAACGAAAAATTATCACTTTAATAAACACACACACACGTATATATATATATATATATATATATATATATATATATATATATATATATATATATACATATATATATATATATATATATATATATATATATATATATATATATGTGTGTGTGTGTGTGTATATGCATATGTATATATATATGTATATATATATATATATATATATATATATGTATATATATATATATATATATATATATATATATATATATTATGATTGTTTGCATTTGTTAAGTATACAATATAAAAGTTACAGTAATCATCTCCAGCCGAAATAGAAGAAGACAAGGAGTTTGACCCTGTAGCAGCCAGACTTTCATTTCTATAAATTCATAACATCATTATTCAGTCATCAGAGTATTTTCCCTGTCTTCCTATATCAGATGAATTGTATATTCAATCATAAACGAACGATTCTGCTTTTGATTCTATGAATACTTCAAAGAATTTTCCATACCTTCAGGCAATGTTTCTCAAACTTTTTTTTCTGATTACCGCCCCCTTTTAGGGCATATATTCCATCAGTGACTCAACTCGTAGAGTTGGTCAAAACTGATATTTTCAAAATAAAATTTGTATTTTTTCGCCACATACACCGTCAACATACCTTGACTTCCAACGCCCTCTATCACCCCTGGACTCCCAGCACCCTCCTAGGGGCGTTGACACCTACTTTGGGAATCATTGTCTTGAAGTCCTAAACTTGGAACCGCTGACCATATATGCAGGAGATACCTGTAGGTCTAGTCTATGAATGGACGAGAATTTTTTAAATCTATCATAACCACGTGATATAATTCACATCATTCACAATCACATTATATGATATTATTTTATGATAGTCGATTTTCAATTAAACCACTTCTTTTTTAACATTATGCTCTTTTCCTGTTTTTAAGGGCTTCTGATATGGCGTAGTTGGGTTTAAAATATAAGAGGTATGTTTTTAAATAACATTTCAGAATATTTTTTTTCATATTAGATTTTTTTGAAGATATCTTTACTTCAATTTTTGATTCAACAGACAATAAGCATTTAGTAATTATTTGTAATTTCATTTAAATTAGTGTTATCTTTTCAATGAGATGAATGTGGTCGGTTTTGCAATAGGTAACTGAATTCTAAGCACAATTTCAGAGAAACACATCAGAGAACCATTCTCATTGCCAGTCTTTCATAAAAGTTTGCTTATACTAAAAAAGAAATTATTGTGAAATAATATATTAAAGCTTGTACTATGTTCAAACTCCTTTGCTTCATTAAAATCTGAGGAGTAAGAAAGTCAAAATTCATTTCATGCAGTATTATTTTGGAACTAAGAATCCCATTTCAACTACTCTATTAGTAGTTCCTGTAATAGAACAAGTCGACCTGAGTTAGGAGTGAATTCGTCATCAGTTTTTGTGTACACAATTCTCATTCGTGCCGTCATGACGTAGCTGTTTTTTGGTGAGGTCATTGTCATTGTTGTAATAAATGGAGATAAAGTCTAAACTCAATAGGAGTTTGAGAAGAACATCACAAGGTCAACTAGTTGATATATATATTTGACACGAATGTGACACCAGGTCTCTTTTTGTTGTTGTGAGAACAGGTATCCTTAGCTTTTTGAAAAGTCTTTTTTCGACATCCTTTTACGAAAAAAGGCAGAAAGCGAAAATAGCGATCAGCCTTTGTTTTTCGAATCGTTATAGAGACAACGCACACCTCTCTCGCCCACATTCCAGTCTCCTGTACATTCCACCACTGAAACATCCAACAACTCAGCCGAACATACCATCATCCATCTTTGGGGTCTTATATAAATCAATAATTGTTGTTTCTTCGTTTTACGTTAGTTCGGTTTACGGAGGTTTTTCTTCCATTCGTTTGCCAAAGTGAAATAAAAGGATATATTTTTTTAAAGCGTCTCCCAGTCTCAGTGATCAAGATATTTACACGCCTCCCCACAAGGGCGAATTTGACTCATGATCGGGTTAATGTGAGGGCCAATTCTCGTACATGTGTGTAGCGTTAATAGTTGTCAAGTTACCTCAGCACTCGCCTTTTGACACGCTTCAAGCATCGCTGGATTGACCTGGATCCTACCCCATGCAATGGGGTGGGGATGAAAGACTCCACTCGGATCTAGCCTGAAGGCCAAGGAAGCGCTTGAAATATAAGATCTCGAGAAGTGCATAAAATCTGTCATATCCGCGAGGTAAAAATGATTTCTTTTGGGGATGTAACCCATCTTGGAAATGTTTTATCCTGAAGTACCTTGTGCAATCCTTTCCCCAAATTCTGAGGATGAGATTTCTCACCCAGGACCAATCTAAGGCAAACGGGAACCATAGACAACAATAAAATTTGGATCTCACTAAAACGTATATATTTTTTAAAATAATTTCATTGTATTTAAATTTCTTAAATGATTTGATTGAGGTAAAATTTTTCGTAGACCCCGAATTATTTGTAGGCCTTAGTCACTGTGTCTATTTCGCCTAATAATCAGTACGGCCCTGTTCTCATCCATATGTTGGCCATATTGAAAGAAAAAAAAGATTTTGAAAAAAGCATTCGTACATGAAAAATAAATCCTTGTTGCTAAAAATAACTGTTGTTACTGTATCTAGTCTTTTCAAGATACTTGTGTAGTAACAGTCGTTTTCTTCAGATACCATAATTACTAAGACCACCGTGGCTTTGTGTCAGACAACATGGAGCTTAGTGAATAACTCTAAATAAAAATGACGATAACTTAGTAAAATTTGTCTTACCCTACCCACGTGGTATTATTTATTTCGCTATGGAAGCGAGGTATTTTATCCGTAAACGAAGTATCTCCGATTTCTTCCTCGTTGTTCTGAGTGGGAGGTTTCTCAGCATATGTTGACCGAAGTAAAAGATTTTCTTGAAAGTTTTGGCCACACTTAACAAGTCATTTCGACCTTTCTTAACACCAAAGGATTAGTAAAAAGGGTGGTTATTTTTGCCACAGTATTAAGACCAGTAAATACTTACTAAAACAGTTTGTTATTGCTAAAATTGTAAAAGTTGGAAACGCTAAAACATGACTTGTTTAAATTGAAGACTAAAAAGACTAAAAAAAAAAAGCTTTTAAAAAGAGTTACGATGATTTTTTGAGTCAAAAACACAAAATGAAGTGCAATGAAAGACATTTTTTTTTAAATACTGACATTGGACAAAGGTCGAAGTAAGATTGAGGGGAATTCTTCCGACGTCAGAGATCAGATTCGAACATGTAGAATCCGAGTAATCATATATAATCTGCTCTCACTATATCTGTGGGTTCTTTTCAAAACAGTTGATTCTAGCCTCTACTGTTACTGTGATTACTGTGATCCTGTGCCACACAAACTTGAACCCAGTAAATTACACTGAATAGAATATGATGATAAGTTTGTAAAATATGTCCTACACCCGAGAATTTATTTGGAGATGCGCCTCGCAAAAGGAGTGTATTATTTTTCGAATACTTCAGTATCTGCGATTTTATCCTCAATATGCCTCACCATATGTTGCAGACCTTCCAAGTCTCACGCATTCTGCGGGAGGCACACACACGTTAAAACGCTCTCACACTCACACGCATGAAGGGAAAGTTCTCACACATCTTTGAAGAGAGCGTCAGTTTTATTAAGTTGGTTCAGATTTCTAATGAAAATCTCATCTTAGATGAGAGAGATAAACTTTCAGCCCACATTCAACGACAGTATCGATGATGAAATCGAAATGTATACTTGTAATATATTCTTGAAATATTCCTGAATACTTTTGACTACCGTTACGTATCCAATATATTCTCCATAGAACTTGAAAAATCACCATAATTTAAAATCTCACGTACAAAACTTTCGAAACGTGTTTTAAGTTGCCTTCTGCACAGTTCTTCATTTCAGTTGCTACTACACCAAGAAAAGCAATTTTGACCAATCTTGGATTTATCATTTTCAAATTTTTCTGGGGGTGTATGTCTCCAAACCCCCCTGGAAGTCACTCCCCCAATTTCCCTCCCTAGGTTCGGAATATTTTTTTCGTGAGGCAAGGGGCACTTGACAGGCCTAATCATGCCGCCACTTTTTCAGGGAGAGGCAAAAAAGATATATTTCAGGGTGGGGGCAAAAGGATATATTCCTGGGGCGGGGGGCAAAAGGGTATATTCGGAACATATCTGAATACCAAGCTTGTTACCAGCGAATAATAATACCATATCTTTTATGGATACATTAGGTTGAGGTTACATAAAACAATTATACAGCACCATTATCCTTTATTGACAATAAGGTTCCAACTCTCAAGGCTCCTCACCCAAGGTGAGAAGGTCTGATCCAAAAGGGGTCAAATCCCTCTCCCCAGTGGACGCCCATGGGCCTGATGCTGGCCGCATTGAAAGGGAAAAGGATTTGAATGTATAAATCAAATCATTGCTGTTAAAAATAAACTTGTTACTATATATGGTCTTTTCAAGAACTCTAAATATAAATATGACGAGGACTTTACCCTAACCACGTGGTATAAGATAATTTCTTTGGAGATATGCCTCGTTATGGAAGTGTGTTATCCCAAAGTGAAATATCCAATATGTATTTTTCGGGGTTAAGAAAGATCGACTCCCAATCACAGTGACCAGATTAAAACGTATAAGATCCTTATGAAAAAATAATATCTTGTTGCTGTATATTTTCACGATACAGTCGCTTCAGCTATCATCAAGGGCGTCTGCGGGAGGGGGTGCAAACTGGTTATTTACCCCCCTTTGATCGGAACTTGTCACCTAGGATGAGGAGAGTTGGAAGTTTGAACCTTATAGTCAATAAGGTATAATAGTGTTTGACAATTGTTATACGAAATGTCCCCAAATGAAAAGATGGAATTGTTCTTCGCTGGTAACAGGGTAGCCGCTAAAATATTCCAAATACATCTTTTTGCTCCCTCTCCAGGAAATATATTCTCTTGTCTCCCTCCCTCTATCTGGAAAAGTGGAAGCGGACGCCGATGACTACCAAAATTACTGCGACTACTATGACAGCGTGTCAGACAACGCTGAACTTAATAAATAACTCAATGGTGAAAACTTGGTGAAAATCTGCCATACCAACATTGTATAAATGATTTCTTTTAAAATCTTATTACTGTAAGATATTTCACCATGGAAGAAGTGTTTTATCCCATAGTGAAGTATCAGAAATTTCTTCCTCACTTTTCCGAGAGTAAGTTTTCTCAGCATATGTCGGCCGTATTGAGAGTGAAGGAATTGGAAGGAAAAAAAGCCTCTTCAAGTGTCAGTGATCAGGTTCGAACGTGTAAAACAAATCCGCGTTGTTAAAAATAAAATCTTGTTACTAAATCGGGTATTTTCAAGATACTTGTATAATAACAGTCGCTCTCTGCTACCATCGACTGACTACTGCTGTGTGCTGTAGCAACTTCAATGACTTGTATTTTTCCCGTTGTCAGTACTATTGTTACTGCTTGTGTGTGTTACGACAGCTGCTGTTCGTGGTGGTCGGTGCTTGGTTGAGATGAAGCCGTCAATACTTGCGCTCAGTGTTGCCAAATGTATTCCAACATTTACATCCAGAATTTAGTCAGAAACATTTAAAAACATGTTGGTAAACATCTAAAATTATCTAGGGAACATGCTCGTTATTACTAGATCAAATCTGACTTATATCCGTTACTTAATTAAATTATCATTTGTTTTATTAAAACCAAAAATTGTTTTATTACTATAAATTGAATGAAATAGAATGTTACTCAAGTTATTTTATCCTTTCTTCTCTTAGCCGGAAACTAAAGTTTTGACTTTCTTAACATGGTGTACATGATGACTTTTTTCCGCAACTTTTTTCCTTCAGCCAATAACATAACTTACGACATTGGGTTGTTTGTTAACCACTCCTGTCAGTGTAGCGATGCCATTGATAGGGAATAGGTGTGGGAAATAGGTATATGGTAATTTCTTCACTTGACATTGAATAAACAAAAAAGATGTAGGTTTACACTGTATCCCTGCACACCCCACCCATTTCTATCCCTGAGTGAAACTACGATGAGAATTACCACTCTCCTGAACCATGCATGTTTATCTTGAGCATTGAACTTTAAAACAATTATATACATATATACATATATATATATATATATATATATATATATATATATATATATACATATATATATATACATATATATATATACATATATATATATATATATATATATATATATATATATATATATATATATATACATATATATATATACATATATATATATATATATATATATATATATATATATATATATATATATATATATATATTGTGTTATATTATTCGGAAACTTATTTGAAATCCTTTTTGTCGGACCAAATATGTTCATTCCTCAACACACACACACACACACACACACACACACACACACACACACACACACACACACACACATATATATATATATATATATATATATATATATATATATATATATATATATTTATTTATTTATTTATTTACATCCAGTATCAAGATAGCAATTTCTGACTGTGTTGTCAATTTCATTTTTACATTTACGTCTGAAATTGAGATAAAAACATCCAAAAACACATGAAAATATCCAAACTATCCAGATATATATCTAAAATAAAAAAGATATTACAAATCATTAGGTAATGTTACGAATCTTCAATCTTAAACATTTACTCTACAGAAATATTGCCCAATTTATCAAAAATACAACTTATTTTATTTCTCTAAAGTAAATACAAAAATTAGTTATTCTATAAAGTTATCTATATAGCAATTTCTGATATTTGGATTTATCAAAATGTCTAGATTTAGATGAACAACATCTAAAATCGCAACACTGATTTCAGAAATCTGTACGCAAACAAAACATCTAGATCTAGATGAAAAATATCTAAATTGGCAACACGAGTATCCGACATCCTAACGTAATCGGAACATCTAGATCTAGATAGGAAACATCTAAATTATTGACACTGATATCTGACATCTAGACAGTAACCAAAATATCTAGATTTAGATTAAATACATCTAAATTGGCAACACGGAATGTCATGACGCTAAAACATAACGAAAACTATCTAGGATTTAGATGAAAAACATCCGAATTGGCAAGACAGCTCGCGCGGCTGCTGCTGCTGCTGCTCGTTGTGGTGCTCTCCTCCTCATGTAACCACAGAAACAAGAAGAGGCATCAGAAGCAGCTGCCTTGAAGCATCTTCTTCCATGAGGTAGCCAGAACATGGCGACGGAGGTGGAGCAGCGCTCGACGAACAGCGGTGGCGGTGGTGGAGTTGGCCACGATATTGTGGACATGGATAATGATACAATATTGTCCAGAACTGAACGAAGGCCACTCACCCTTTCCCGACGACGGATCTTTTACCAAGGTACAGTTAAGTTGGATTTAACTCTTCTTGAAAATAAACTAACAAGGAAAACAAACAAACATTTTTTTTTTTTTACTTTCACTTCTTGGTACAGGACCCCTTCCTTATTTTTCTCCTTTCTTACCTCGTTTTCCTTTTCTGTATCAGTTTAGCACACACACACACACACACACACACACACACACACACACACACATATATATATACGTAAGCCTAGCATATGTGTGTGTGAGTATGTATATATATGTGTATATATATATATATATATATATATATATATATATATTTATATATATATATACATACACACACACACACACACACACACACACACACACACTTTCGATTTAGATTGATTTAAATCGACAAAAATATCCTTTGCATTTAATGAAACTTGCCAAAAAGAAAAATTGCTGCCGAAGTGTACATTATTCAGAATATATGTATACGTATATTTGTGTGTGTTTTTATATATATGTATATGTGTATGTGTATGTGTGAGTGTAAGTATGTGTACTAGAATTAAAATAGTCTAGCACTCAGTCATATTGAATAAGGCACCAGTAAGGCATGAACTCGCAATATTAGTTGATGGTCTGTCAGATTAGTATACTAACAATTGTACTAAGCTAGGTGCTCTTTCTCTCTTTCCACCTTTCTTTCCTTCTCGTGCCATCTTGTGGCCTTGATAGTTATCTTATTGCCCACCAGTGCAGGAGGTCGGTGTTCAAGCCGAGCTGAAAACCAACATTTCGTAATGCTGATTCCCTAGACAGGAAGGTGGATGAAACACAGTCTTCCTCTCCTCTATCCCCAATCAGGCCTCGTGCCACACCAAGCTAAGCTTACGTAATACATTGCGATAGACTTCTCAATCTCACTTAACCATGTGGATTTTGTTAGGAGACTAGGAGTGTCTTCATATTTACGATCTTGAGTATTGATGATATTACAGACAAATGAATTAGTGTCGGATTTTATCCTCTTGTTCTGTAACGGATTATCAACCACCGGCCCCCATACGTTGAGCTTTAGTAAGGCTCCGCCTGACCTTGCCCCTCTCACCCACTCTTCTTCGAATAGAATGGAGTGACATTAAGTCACGTTAAATAACTTATATCGGTGTACTAGGTTTGAACTACATGTACCATATACATGTAGAAGTATCATCCCAAATATTCACATGTACACACAATTGAACCGTTTTTTGCTCTCGGACCCCTTCCCTTCAGGGGCCCCTAGGCTTAAGCCTAATAAGCCTAATGGTTGATCGGCCACAGCCTCTATTTTCGAAAGGAAGAGAATTTAGAAAAATGTAATTTATTTGTAGACGTCTAACAACAATTAGCCACGTTTGCTTTGTGTGATTTCGTGTAAACAAATTTCTCCGAAACGTCTGCAAATTGTAAGTTCTTGAAAATCTCGCTTTCCATTAGCATGAGAGCAAGTGTGTTTTGTTGTTTTTAGACATCACAAGCCGCCATACGTATATATATATATATATATATATATATATATATATATATATATATATATATATATATATATACATACATATATATATATATATACATATATATATATATATATATATATATATATATATATATATATATATATATATATATATATATATATATGTATATGGTAAAGTGTTGGTTTGTCTTTTGTTTTTCTATAGTATGTTAACTACGAATATATAAACAAAAATTACCCAAATACTTTCAAATATTTTATGTATAGCACTTAATACTCTGATTCAGCATTCACGAATGAAATTTCACTCAATCTCTAGTGAAGGTCCTCCAGCTGGCGGAGGTCCCCTCAGCTACAGCCCCTGAAGTCCACGCCCTAATCCGACACTGTGACAAATTCATTGACAGCAAGACATGTCCCCAGTGCACATTCCTGCAGTTCCTTGCAGTCCGCGAACAGACATTCCAGCTAACATGACAACCATAAGGAACGACGTCTTTATCCAATAAGCCATAACACCTGCCCCAATGACAAAAGACGTTTTTGTAATTTGCTTGTTTGTTTTTCCACTTCTGTCAACAAAGTTGGACGAGGTATACGTATTCACTGCCTGTCTTTCTGTCTGTCCATTTGTCTGTCCGTTTGCCCATCTGTCTGTTCGTCTCTTTGCCCACACAAGATCTCCATAGGTTCTCAATAAATTTCAATGAAATTTTGGGTAGGTGGGTAGACCATGGACTAAGAAAGAATCGATCAAATTTTCGGGCGGATCAATGACTCTTTCTTTGTTTACAGTTACCTCCTCTGCATCGTAGCTATATTGATTGTCATCCAGTGTTCAGTGACAATGGTTGAGGTTTGTGCTTCTTTAGTTTTTACATCTTTCTCGTATGAAAATACCCACCAGAATTGACGTATTGTCCATAGATACAAAAACACGGCTTCAAATAACGTTGACGAGCGAATATCTGTGACAAGAGTCGTGAAGTTACGTTTGCAAGAATCAGGAGGATGTTCTAAATCACTACAAACATATTATTGTTCTGCCAAGTTTGGCCATCTCGTAGTTTAGCGTTCCAAAGTATCATGGCCCTACTTGGAGCAGTGACAATGCAGCTATACGGGGCCCCCGAGATTTTAAGCACCCACCCCAAACAGTAACATTTTTTTAAATTTTCAATGGTTTTTCGGCGTTTCAATGAGAAGATTTATCATATTACGTAGAGATAGATTACTGATCCATAAAGAACTCGCGTATTTTTATGATTGTTTCATTTTTGCTTTGTTAGGTTTTAAAATAATACCAAAATAATTTTTAAAGAAGTAGATGGGTCCCAAAGAAATGTCATGCATTGAGCCCCATTGATGTTAAATTTGCCCCGCCCGCTTTGATGTTTTGCTTGTAACCGGGGTTGCCAATGCTGGGTCCCCCCACCAGATCTGGTATTTTCAATAACCACCTTTTGAAACTAGTTCATAATTGGGGGGGGGTCTCATACCTCAAAAGAATAACTTGTTTTATGTAAATGTTTTTAAAATAACTTTTTTTCTGAATATCTTCGGATAAACTGTTTTAGATTAGTCATCAATTAACGTTTAATCTTGTATGATACGAGTGCTATTGTAGTACTGACTATAACCAAGCAATTAACATAAATGTCGTTGAGAAATAAACACTTTACGAAAAAAAACGCCAAACTTGCTTAAGAGTTGATTTCATCGTCAAAATCTTTGTGTCATTAATAACAAATCGTTCACTCTTCCGGAAGGAATTTAAGAAGAGGAAGAGAAATCATTTTGATTTATTTAATCTAATCTAAGTAAAATACAGTTATCAGAAACTGCAAACCAAAACAGTCATAATAGGTTTCTTCATTTTTACGAGTCGGTTTGGCTGGCCATGTTTGTACGCATGTCTGTATCAACTAGGAACGTTCACTCCTTATTACGTCAAGAAATTTTTTTTCTTTTGTTATTTTAATTGGTCCCCGATGGTTTTCCGCTTATCTTATTGAGAACTGTGACTTTATGGCGATTACTGTCCAACAAAAGATGAAAAAAGTAAATTATTCATTGATCATCCCTACTTCCAATGTTTTAGTTGATCACTCCCAGCACGGCATAGATCTGGTGTTCCACAAAACATTGGCATCCTTGGCTTTAACCCGTAATCGAAATTAATTTTCGGGGACTAGGTATACGGTAAAGTTTTTATTAATAATCATTGAAAATACAACAAAAACTTGGAAACTGAGGAGGATACCCACCGTACTCCCTGGGTACATCCTCGGTCCCACCCACTCACACAGTACCCTCGGGTACACCCACACACCAATTCCCACCACTGGCTATAACTGACCGAGTGTACTCACAAAAATTGTGATAATTTGAGATGTTCAGCTAAACTGCAAGATCGCCTCAAGTGTAAGGATGAACTTGAATATGGAATATGGAAACATTTCACTAAGTAGCAAATGTAGTGTATGGTACGGGCCCCGCAATTTCAGGAGCCCCGTGCTACATCAACAACAGCGACGACGCATAACAAACAATCAAAAACATTATTATACATCAATTTACAAGGACTAGTGTTCTCATCTTGTTTTGTTTTTTTTTTGTTTGTTTTTTTTTTTAGTCTCAGTGTTTTAACCCTGGTACCCACGGCCCTTTTTCATGTATTTATCATAGTTTGTAACCCTCCCGAGATTTCGAGCCGAACCCTCTATTCGATCCACAGACTTCATCTCAGGAATTCAGACAGGCAAAAAAAGAAAACATCAAAAGCAAAAATATCCACACAATACGTAAACATATACAACATACATACATAGATATGACACACACATACACATACATGGCACATACACACACGGTATTCACTGCACACACATACTCATTAACACACACACAGACGCACTCAAACACACGCACACATTTACATACATGGTATACAACATGCATATTGCATACTGTTCATACACACGCAAAAACACGGCACTCAGATGACATACACATACATATTACTCACTGTACACATACATGCATTCATAAACATACGCACAATCTTGACACACACACACACGATATACACACATATGTGAACACTGCACGCACACTAGCATGCACACTCGATTATAAACACACACACGAACATGGCATACTCATGTGATTTACACATACTGTACATACACGCACACAACAAGAGCACTCATATACACAGACGGGCATGGCATACGAACGTGATTTACACGCATACACCTATAGCATATTATACATACATAGACAACATGGCACTCTAACACGTACATAAGACATACACACATTTGACCAATGCACACGCACGCGGACACACACATGGCGTACACACTCACTTTGAGGAGCGTCCAAAGAAAAACTGGAGAGCATGCCTCTGCCAACACTATACGCAAGATGAATGAAAACTCAGTTTATATATAGCTACGATGTAGGGGAGGTAAATGCGTTTCGATTTTCCATATTTCCGTGATTCATACACAATTATCTACCGTATGTCGTAGTTATATGTCCACATCAGGTAATATCGATAAAATTTCATGTCTGACCACTCGATATTTCCTGAAGTTCTCTGTTAATTAAATTGATATTTGATGGAAGAATTGGCAATATGTTATGGAAGTAGTGATTACATTTTGTGGCGGATTCATGCACAATTACTTCCCCTGGTCATTATGTTGGCAGAGGTATGCACTCTTTAAGTGCATTCTAGTTTACATTCTAGTTTTGCGGAGGGCACCTAAGAACCACTTATATTGGCACCCCAGAGAAGAAGCTATCTTGCAACTCTGAAGAGTTATCGTGGAACCAGTGGTGTAGTGCTAAAAGCAGTAGCGAAGGAACAAAGGGCTGCCCTTTCAGTCGAGTGTAGCTATCTGGTTAACGAAGCAAGTCTCTACAGCTGAGTTTTTCAATAGCGGGGGCATTTTAGGAGTATTTGATTCGGTATACATAGCTGCAGATCATCGTTTCAGACAGTACGAGGACACAAACTGATAAACAGAATAAGAAGTATGTCATAAGCATATAGATAGTGAGGGAACGCCGTTTCCCCTCCCACACAGAGTGAGGGAACGCTGCAGCATTACACCACTGAATAAACTTTCTTTTTTTTTTTTTTTTGCAAAGCTTAGTTTAATTACAGTGCGTTAAATAATCATGTGCTTAAAGATTGCATTGCGCCAATTTCAAAAGCATCAACCTTGCTTGATATCTAGAAAACTCAACATTATTCGAAAGCCCTGTCTATTTACCTCGACTCGAACGCCGACCTCTGGCATCATTTTATATATATATATATATATATATATATATATATATATATATATTCTCCCTACCATATATGTGTGTGTGTGTGTGTGTGTGTGTGTGTGTGTGTGTGTGTGTGTGTGTGTGTGTGTGTTTGACGTAAGAAGAGATTAAACTTTGAGGGTGAATACAGAATTTTCGTTTACCGTTACCTTCCCTTTATCGTAGCAATAAGTTCATCCACGCAATATCTCCAAAAGCTCTCAATGAATTACAATAACATTTCATGAAAGGGTGAGCGGTGGATTAAGGAGGCATTGATTTGATTTTGGGGGCTGATCCATGAATATTTTACAGTTACTTTTCCTGCATCGTAAGTAATTGTGAACTAATTTTCTTCTAGTTTTTAGTGACAACGCCGCTGGTGCTTACTTGTTTTTACTGTAGTGAAAGATGTTTTCATCAGAACAACCTTAGAAACCATCAACCAAGACTCTCACCAAAACTGCCAACCTAGGTTTCTTCAGTTTTTAAGCAGGTCTGCCTAAGATAGGATGCACCAGCTAGAGGACTAAAAATGATAAACATTTACTACTTACTATGTCTAGAAAACTCTTCTTTTTTGTTTTTTTTTTCGAAACTCTTTTTAAAATTAGGTTTTCATTGTGTGTGGGAGGGTCAATTTACTATGTATGTTTATGCTAAAATGTTCCCTAGTTTTCATCTGGCTACGTTCACGCTTGTTCTTGATTTGTTTTTGTTTTTTTCTTGAAAATCCAAACATTTTTAGGATCCAACAAAAGTTGAGATAAGTAACCTATCTATTGATCACCCCTTTGTTTTCTGGTTTTTCAATTGATCACCCTCACTCCACAAAGCATGTTACCAGAAGACGTTGGTTACATGACAGTTTCTAATGAGTAACTAACCAGTCTTATTTCATTTAGTATTTCAGTCGACCGAGTAAAGCAAGACTGACCCCACCTTCCCCATCGCCTGAGGGCCCCTTTTTTATTTTATTTTCTTTCTTTTTTTTTTTTTCTTGGCATTCTTTCGGGTTCTTCTTCTTGTTCGAGGCAAAAGTGTTCGTGTATTCAAACATTCTTTCTTCTTGTGGAATTCAATCAATAAATACCCGGAATATCCGGGGAATCCGATAACGAAAAGACTCAACATTACTCACCAAATATTCTGTTCGAATTTCAACGAACCGAATAATAAAACTCCTCCCCCGCAAATATTACTACTGCTTCTACTACGACTAGGAGATATACTACAGCTACGTCTACCGCTATGAGTACTACTATTATAACTATAACCAAGACTACGACTACTACTATTACAACAACATCAACGAATACTAAAATGATACAATAATAGCTACTACAAGACAGCTACGAGTACTACTACTACGACTGCAATTACTGTAACTAAAACTACGACAACTACTACAACTACACCAATGGCTACTAAAACTACTAAAACTGCTATAACTGATACAACAATAACTATTACAACTAAGACAGCTACTAGTGCTACAACGACCACAATTATGACAACTAACGAAGACCTCTATGACTTCTACTACTATCACAATTGCTAATACAACTACGATTAATACTACTACGACCATGACTTCTACTACAATCACTACTACAATTACTACTACTACTACAACGACAATGACTACTACTACTAATACTACTACAACTACTACTACTACACCAACAGCAGCTGCTGCAGCTACTACTACTATTTTAAATGAATTATATATGTGGGTTTGTCATACTGGTTAAAGGCTAGAAAAATTGGAGTTCCGAGTGTTGTTGCCACTTGGAAATGGTAAAACGTGACACATCGTTAGTTTTTAGTGGGAGGGGTTAAATTCGCTATTCTACCCGATAGTGCACACGACTCAAGGTCACATTTTATGGTAGGTCATCCAAGAAACTGTCTGGCTCCCGCAAACATGAGGGCGTGCCCTTATCCCTATCCTCATCAGTCATCATCATCATCATCAGTCTATTAACGTCCGTCGTTGGATACAAACCTTCCACGGGATTCGCCACAATTCTCCGTCATGGGCGTCGCGAAGCTAGTTTTTTCTTAATTTGTCTTGTTCATCTCTTCATCTTATATTCTATCGGCTTCGGTTTCTTGTGCGATCTCTGGGGATCCATGTTGAGAGTCGGTATGTCCATTGGTTGTCAGTCATTCTTGCAACATGACCAGCCCATTGTCATTTGAGTTTTTTAATTGTTTCTATGATGTCTCGGACTTCCGTTTTCTTCCTGATACACTATTCTGTCCTGTGATCTCTCCATGTAAGGTTGAGCACGATTCTTTCATGAACACGTTGCATTGTTCTCTGACAAAATTGCCAGATGTCTTTTGCGGCACAAGACCAAATTTGTATGGTCTTTGAAACAAATTTGTAAGGTTTTGGGATCTAATTACGCAGCTGCAGTACCAAAATAACCCAAGGGTTTAAATCCCAACCAAGTTGGAAAAATGGGTTAAAATACATATTTCTTTTATGTGTTGTTCTTTTGAAAATTTTGTATTGTACCAAATCTTTATTCTTAGGACCAAATATCTTTGTTCAGTACCAAATTTGCCTAGTTTTAGATCTAATCTTGAAAAGTACCAAACGATAACCTTGTCTGCCAGACGGTTCCCAGGTCATCGGGCTTCAATAGATTTTTAGTAACACTCACAGATGACCAGATACCTGATCGCTAGTGTACGGTAGGGTTAATAAGGGTTACTTGGCAGTGACCACCTCCTCTACCAGCATCATGCGACTGGTAGTACTAGGTCACATAATACCAGCTGAACAGAGTAATCCCTAAACCAACTGACCTCATGGGCACCCCACTACTGCAGGAGTTAATTTCTTAGTGGGTATCCAGCCATTTAAGATTAACGAGAAAAAATAGCCTACCGAGGGAAATGCTGTCTTAGTTTGCTTCGAAGTACTCCCCTTGGAACCTCGCTGAGGGTCAATGCAAAACAATCAGCAAAGTCCTCTTTCGGAATATCCATCAGTTGCCTAGACGCGTTCTCCACAATCTCTCTCAAGATTGTAACCAATCGTTCTCAGTTAAGCTTGGTAATTATCAATACTGCTGTTTTGAGCCCGATTGTCCCTGAGTTCTTCATACCCATGACCTTATACCAGACTATACTAAGCCAAGTGAGTATTATCATTGCCGTACTGAGATTGAACTCGGTTCTGTGAATTTATCTTTCGAGTTGCTAACCAGCTTAAATATCTAGCACGTGGTATTAATTAAATTAATTGGGATGAAAAATAATTTAATAAAAACGAAATTGAATTGAAAGAAAATAAATACCTGGCACGTGGTGTTAATCTTTTTAAATCCAAATATTTGAAAATCCTTAAGAAACATAAAAAGAAGTTAGCAGCTCTTGGGATGTTTTGAGAAAGCATCGTTTATTTATTTTACAGAACAGGTTTAGAGTTATGTTTTCAATTATTAGAGACTGTTAACCTAATCTCTATTAGAGACCGTCAACCAAAACTATCACCAAAGTTTCTTCAGTTTTTAAGCTGGTCTGACTGGCTATCTGTGTGTGTGTGTGTGTCACGCGTATAGGCCATCACAATCGAGCTAGAGGACTGAGACCCTTAACATTCACACCTTATTATGTCTTAAAAGAGTCTACAAGAAAAGATTGTTTTTTTCAATTACCTCTAAGAAAGTTTATTTGTGAGTGTATGGGGTCGATTTACAACGTAAGTGTAGGCTAAATTGGTTCCCTGATCTGTGTCTGGCAGCATTCACGCTTGTCTTTTGAAGATTCAGACTTTTCCTGTAATCACTGCCTACCCAAAGGCGAAAGAAATAACTTATTCATTGATCACCCATTTTTTTCAATTTTCGAGTTTCCAAAAGGAAAACGTTGACCAAACGACGGTTTCTATTAAGTGACTGACCCGATCCGTCTTTTTGAGGGTTTGAATGTGTACGTTGGGGATAGGTTAGCAGGTGCTTATTTTCTGCCAACTTAACTAGCCGGTTTCTACGCCTACAAAACCACTCCTTTGCTCTTGTGTGAGAATAACTCGAGTGCCGCCGTAACCTTATCGCTTTCCATGTGATTTCGATCGTGCGAACCATGGGGAGTAAAACTCTAATGGCAATGGGCTGATAAAGTTACAAGAACGTCAGATAACCACTGGACGTCACGAATCATAACGTCGATACCCAGAGATCATATGTAGAACTGAGACCAGTAAAAAAATAAGATGCCATGACGAACCGGACGAATTCAGATAGAATGACCCCTTTTCCCAAATATCTTAATTGATCAACCCCAAATACGGCATGCTATCAAAAGACATCAGTCACATGATGGTTTCTATAAAGTGATTAACCAGGCCTGTTTTGTTGTTGTTGTTGTTGTTTTCATAAATCAAATTATCCCAAGACTTTGTAGATCGTCAAGATTCTGAGCCAGTTTCTTCATGGCATCTATTGGCGGCAGTAAGGGTTACTTGGCAGTGACCACCTCATCTACCAGTATCACACTACTGGTAGTACTGGGTTACATAATACCAGCTGAGCAGAGTAATCCCTAAACCAACTGACCAAGGTGGATTCATGCCTTTCTCAAAGGCATTCAATCAAATGATCACACAACCTAGCAGATTGCTGGGTCACCATGCAGGGCCCTCCATGGCATTTTTAGGGTTGAACTCGGGATTACTTGTCGGCACCAAACATCTATCCAAGTAACATGCTCAGATTGTAATGTGTTACGTAGTACCATAGTTGTAATGGATGACAAAATGCCAGTTGAAAGGAGAAATCCCCGATCCAACCAATCGACAGAGGTGGATTCATGCCTTTCTCCAGGACATTCAATCAAATGATCACACTACCCAGCAGATCGCTGGGTCACCATGCTAGATTCTTAATGACATTTCTCGGGTGCCAGTGTCCAAATTCTCTCCAAGTAACATGCACAGGTTATGTTGTGTTACATAATGCCAGCTGAAAGGGGTACTCCCTGAACTAATCTACTGACAGAATTGGATTCGTGTCTTTCTCATGGGCTTTCAATCAAATTATCATATGACCAAGCAGATTACCGTGTTACAGTGCTGGGTCCCCCATAGCATTTGTGGCGGTAATTGGGATTACTTGTCGGTGATCATCTACTCCCCCAAGCACACGTGACAGGTTCATACTGGGTTTTATGGTACCAACTACAGGGACTAATTCTTGATTAGTTTAGTCTTTTAGAATTCTGAATGAATTATTGATGAATGTATATTATGAAATTCTACCATACGTCCGACAGTACGAATTATGTCCTGAGAGTTTGTGAATCGACACTCTCTCTTGTAGTTATTCAGTCAGTGAGACGCAATCAGTGAGTTCATGTACTCTTACCGTCACATTCACATAGGCCAAACTAGTCATTTGAGGGGCAAAAATTGCATCATCAAGGTTTTTCTCTACCCGTCCCTTGGTCAAGATTTGCCTCTCTGTAACTTTTGGTTTTCCCCTAAGATTATTTTAGGCTGTGGATGAGATTAAGGAGAATGGGACGAGGCAACTGGTGGTGATAATGGAAGGGGACTTTGCAGCCTATTTTGAATTGACTCTTTGAGGTGAGAGTGAGAGGTATCAACGAGATTACTTTGGAGGGAACTAATACGTCATTACCCAAAGTAATTTTAAGGTAATTTTGAATGGCTGGATACTTTCCAGACAGACGTCGTATGGGTTAATTAAAATGTCCGCTAAAACTTCTTTTTTCTTCAGCTGGGAACACAGCACCATCTTTTGCTAGTAAAACCAAGATGTCCATTTATACCTCAGGGAAGGCGGGAATAACAGAGTGGGTGGGTTGGGAGCTTCAGTAATACAGATTTTCCCCGTTATCCAAAATTAGAGCATTCCTATGAAAAAAACAACTTTCGGAAGCCGAACTGGCGTAAAGCAAAGAAGAAATTAATATATATGGGTAACATTTCTCGGAAGACCTAAAAATATAGTGATTATAGTATGTTAAGCTGAGTCATCGGGGATGGAAGTGCGAGGTTTGGAAGGAAGAGAGAGAGGAAGAGGCTGCATGTGTCTTCTATAACGGCTCGCCACAAAAGAAACGCAGAAACTTTTTTTTTTCTTAAAAGAGGTACAAAGGCGTAAAGCGAACTTTCAAAAAACGAAGGTCATCTGTATTAACAAAACACGCACACACACACACACACACACACGCACACACACACACACACACAATCGAAATATCTGAGAAAGGAATTGTTTGTTTTGCAGGGAAGTGAAAAGGGTTGAACCTGAATATGTCTCGTGTTAGATTCCTTCCTGGTTTCGAGGCCTATCCGTGTTTACTCTCCCTGGCTAAACAGATATCGGTGCTTCTTTGAGCACACAATTCTGTCTGCTTGTATACGGAACTTCCGATGTCGAATCAATCGAACCTTTTCATTAAATACGGAGGTTTCGAGTGCTGGTGCGGGGTCGAGATGTGTTGCTACCGACATTTACAAAGCTTAATCTAGTCTGACTCTAGGAAGCACTCACTGCAGTAGCGATGGCCTGCGACGTGGGCTTGCTAACCCAATTCCTCTCTGAGCATATATGAATATACATGGGCGTCTGCTACCATTTTTCCAGGGCTGAGTATGCAGAGGCGTTAAATATTATATTCTGACTATCAGTGGAAACCAATGTACTAGCGAAGAATAACGCCAACTTTTCGTATGAATAGGTCAAAATTACGTAAAATTACACTGCATACAAGACATCTCACCACGACAAAACTTCAATAAACGGGCTATTCTTCATCAACCTAACCTGTTGATTTTCTTGCTCTTAAAAGTCGAGCTTTAACCAATATATCCCACCGATAGTCCCATATGGAGCTGAAACATGGAACATAACCAGAAGATTGCCCCTCAAACTAAGAACCATGCGACGTGCACGTGAGAGAATCATGCTCAACTTCACAAGGAGAGATCATAAAACAGCACGGTATATCAGAGAAAAGATAGGAGCCCAAGACATAACAGGATCTGTAAGAAAACTCAAATGGATATGTTGCAAGAATGGCAGACAACCGCTGGACATTATGACTCACAATGTGGATCCCAAGAGATCAGGTGCGAGGCTGTGGCCAACAGAAAGTAGGATGGAGTGACGAGCTAGATGAAATCAGAAAATACTGGCCCTGCGATACCTATGATAAGGGATCTGGCAAATATTGGGGAAGGTCTACGTCCAACGACTGAGGGTAACAGATTGATGATGATGATGATGATGATGATGATGATGATGATGATGATGATGATGACGTGTTGAAGATGAAAAGGCTGAATTTTGTGTTTGAAGACCATAGCTGTGTCCTCGTGGCTATTCTATATTATTTACAAGTTAAAAGTCCCGTGAGCCAGGTCCGATTCGCAAAGGGATTTTGATCGGCCAGTGAGTCAATACTGGAATACTTCGCTTACTCTTTATGTTATAAAGATTCTATAAGTCTTTTTAAAAGATTCAAAAGAAGCCTCGATTGAAATTAATTGTGACTAAATCGATTTCTTTGATTACTAATTGGTATCCTTGGTTGAGCACTATTGATTTTCTGGCTTGCCTTACCCATTGATTCGCAGTATAAGTAGATGTATTCAAATGGATAATTTCCACATTTGAAGGCTTTTCCGGCATTTATTTGGCCTACCATCCACTCATTAATAGTCGCAGAAACAAAAAGGTTGCCAACTCTTGCTGCTGAGTTTTATGTTTAAAGACTATAGCTATGTCCTTGAGGCTATTTTATATCATTTTGTTGAACGTCCGATCGGATTATGCCTCACACGCAGGAGGTTGCAGGTTCAACTCCCAGTACGAGCATTGAAAACTCTTCATAGGACAAATTTCCTTGTGAGCGTTTTTTTTTACCATCGTTAACATTATCTTCGACAATACATTGATACAGATAATATTTTCCGAATTAACAGATGTATTTGAATCTCTATGAGATGAGAAACTACTATACTCGTTTCAGTAAAAGAGTTCGTTCAAACTGAGACAGGTCTCGAAAGCCAGTCAATAGGAACTGTCACGTGACCAACAGACGTTTTTGGCAGCATGCTGTATTGGAGCAGATCAATAAAAAAAATTGGGAAAAGGGGTGTCACTTTTCTTGCCTTTTGCTGGATCACAAAAAAATCCAAATTCAAAAAACGAAAAAGCAGACAAGCGTGAAGGCAGCCGGAAAAAAAATAAGGGACCATTTCAGCATTTTACATTGTAAACCCCCCCCCCCCCATCCTTGGGGTGCAAATTTTGAAAAAAAGATTTTTGATATAATAAGGAGTAAATGTTTAAATTTCCAGTTAAGCGCCATAAGCACGGCCCATATGTACTACACATTGATAGATGGCCAGTCAGTCAGTCAGACCCCCTTAAAAACCGATGAGTCCTATGTTAACAATTTTGGTTGAAGTTTTTTTAAAACTCTTAAGCATTTAAATCAAGTTGAGGAATGGCCATTGTGTAAGAAATAAACTCACGTACATATGCCTTTCTTTTCGTGATCAAAGCATTAGTTGAACATAAAATTTATCAAAGAAATATTGTATCTTTAGAAAAGAGGTTAAATCAAATATCCACAACTGAAATGTTTTATAATCGTGTTCTTAGAGACAGAATCGGCTCTGCCAGATCCTTCTTCATAGAAGCCCTTTGATCCGATGCGATTATTCCAAGTACGAAACAGTGTTTGAAAACTGACCTTGGGGTCGACATTGCAGTTACAGCTACGTCACTAACAATCTCTAGATAAGTAGGGTGACTTCTTTTGTCGTCAGTTTCGATGAGCGAATTTACTTTTCCACTTCTCTTAAACTATTTGAAAATATTGCTGAAATTTTCTGGTTCTTTTTTGCCCCGTTAGATGATGTTGCTTTACTTTGAACGTTCCACTTACTGAAGAAGTCTAATTTCTCGTTTGAAGAAGACAATTCTGAAATACAAACGCTACTAGCTTCTTTGTTCATGAGTTTCTCGTACTCGTAACACTTTCATGCGAATTGCTACAACCTTTCCTATGGTAATTTCGTCATTGCTCAACAAAATTCGTCTTATTGAATTAATCTGAAGAACAGCGAACAGGATTTGATTAATCAGCAAGTGACCCTCCTATATTTATCATTGTCGATACACTACCATGTATCAGGCCTTTCCTCTCTCACAAAAATCTACCAGTTATTGCCTGAATTTTGTAAGACGGTTGATTTAATTGGATTATTTTCCACATCTATACGTTCATAACGTTTCGTCATGTACCTTTCAGACTTCGTCGGGTGCTTAATACCAAAACATAATACCGATGCATTATAGTATGTTTTAAATGGAAGTGACGTGTCTAGTCCAATACGGGTGTGCGTTCCGAGGAGCGATTCCACATTTTAGAACCAGATACACCCGGCGAAAGCCGGAGGGTAAATAGTCGAAACGTTGTGAAGAAATGAACGTATAAACGAGGAAAATACTCCAACCATAGCATACATAATAAAGGATCTACCAGGTTCCAAATTCTCCGTTAGTAACTTCTCAATTAAAGTAAAAGGGTCAGAGAGCAGATTCTCTGATTGTGTCATCTCTACCCAAGAAATAGTTTTACTTCAAGCAAACCTATTGTTGACCATTCCTAGTGAGTTTTTTTTTTTTAATCTACAATGGCTCCTTTTTCGGCATGCCTCTGCAGAATAGCTTATATTTTAGATGTTCCGGTTGTAACAGCCATATACTTCAACTTTCAAATAACAGTATCTGCACGAACGATCCTTCAATCCATCTGGTATTGCTAGTTACTGTATATGCATCCATTTTGATGAAAACAAAGTGTCCCTCTAGACTTTTCCGAAGTTCTTATATTTTGCCTCTTCAGTTACCATTCTCTTTATCCTTTCAACTTCCAGCAAAACTTCAAGTTTTCCAGCCATTTCTCCAAAATAAGCTAAAAAGGCTGGTTGTTAAAAAAAGAGACGGTTACACTATTTTTTCACCGCCGTTTCGATGGTGTGGTATTCGAGCTTTTCTTACATAGTTGTAATAGTAACCTTGTCAGTAGTAAAGAATTTTGATGATTGTGTTTGTCCACTTATAGAGTTCTGATGTTTTTCATAACTCTCAAGTAGATGGAATTGTGTACTTAAATTTCTCTCAAATGTCACTTCTAACACTTTAGGATGAAAAAGTTGCAAGTGTCTCTTTAAAACTTGATGCTATTGTTGGGGCACCTTTTCAGAACCAGTAAAACCACTGATCTTTACATTAAACATTTTTGCCATCATCATCTTCCATGAATAATACTCTGACATAGATATTGTTTCCCGTCAGTTGTGATTGTGATAAAAAATGTTGACTTAGTTGAAACTCTTTTTGCCTTTGTGAGTTCGTGCAAGTGATATAGGGTCCATAAATCGGAAATGTTTTGAAATTTCAATGAACTTGGAACCATCAATGTGAATGAAAATATATCCTGGAAAAAATAGGTTAATCCAATGAGGATCTGTGAAATTAGAGATTTTGACGCGTCGACACATACACACGTCTATGTAGGTATAGAAAGACAGATAACAACGCCATATAGAATTAACATACTTACTTATTCGCTATATGCATATATTCCTTGCATACACATACATATATATATATATATATATATATATATATATATATATATATATATATATATATATATGCATTTATTCTCCCTTTCTCTGTATATATACGTATACACATAAGGCTTTCTGTGTCTGAGTTTTGCCATGTGTCAATGGATGTACAGTACCTTACTTCCACTCAACAATACACACACACACACACACACATATATATATATATATATATATATATATATATGTATCTCTCTCTCTCTCTCTCTATATATATATATATATATATATATATATATATATATATATATATATATATATATATATATACATATATATATATATGGTATTTATAAGACTATGTGGAAGCAAAATTTGTTGTTAGAAATTAGAGAAATTTGGTTTTCCACATACCACCCTTTCAGATAAATTCAAATCACACACACACACACATACACACACACACACACATATATATATATATATATATATATAAATAATCATATATATATATATAATTATATATATACATATATGTATATATATATATATACATATATATATATATATATATATATATGTGTGTGTATGTATTTATTGTGTTTATTTTACTTAGTTGGTTCTCCTCTCCATTTTCCATTAGTATTTCGTAAGTATCACTATTTCAAACAGCTGCAGGCGTCCCCTAGCATTTGGCGCTTTGGGTGACTGCCTGTGTTGTCAATTCTTTGAGCTGGCCTTGTATACAGACTGTATCTGCAACTAAGCACCCCGATCAATTCTATCCTAGACACTGTTTCGTTTCCTTTTTGCCAACATTCCCGTCGGGGTGAGGACGTCAGTTGTTTGGATTCTTTTATGTCATTCTGACCATTGATCCAACCGGATCTCTCCCCCCTCTCCTTCCCCTCCTCCCCCCCCCTCTCTCTCTCTCTCTCTCTCTCTCTCCCTTATTACCTTCTCCCTTCTTCACTTTTGCCCTTTTCACTTTGGATTATTTTTAGTGCGTCCAGTATGAGAAACAAAAAAATGACTCACCGATGTATTATGTCACAATTATTTGAGCCGAATGGACAGAAAGAATTATTATAATTTGTGGAATGTCTTCACTCACTTCGTTTTCTGTCCCTCCCCACTACCATAAAATACGTATAAAACAGGTCTGGTTAGTCAATCAATAGAAACGGTCAAGTGGCAAACGTTTTTTGGCAACATGCTGTGTTGGGGATGATCAGTTACGAAAATTGGAAAAATTTGGTGATCAATTGATAAGTTACCTCCCTTGTCTATTGCTGGGCAGTAATCACAAAAAAAGGTCTGAATAAAAAATTAAAAAAAGCAGAAAAAAAACAAGCTTAAACGCTACCGGACATAAATTAAAGGATCAATTCGGCATAAACTTAGATTGCAAAATGAACCCCCCTCCGCAAGTAAGAATCTAAAACAAACACTTTTTTTTTGTAGTCATAATAAGCGGGAAATATTCATATTTTCAACCTTCTAGCTCCTTTGGTGGGATCTGAGCGCGCAATACTTACGCAAAATACATAGCCAGCCTGACAGACAGACAGACTACCTTTTTAAAAAAAACTGAAGAAACCTATGCTGTCATTTTTTGATGACAGATTTGGTTGACAGTTACTAATTGTGCAATGATGGTGGGTTGATGATATCAACGCGGGGCAAGGCTAAATGATTGCATGATAAGCGAATGTAGCTCAGATGCTTCCAATGTTCCACGTGACACACGAAGCAATGATGTAGTTTCCATTTCCCGGGTGATCCATGCAAACCCAGTCATCATTCGTAGCAATTGTGGGGTTCTGACGGGGCCGTGATGCTAGCCCGATACCAGCGTCGGATTAAGGAGGCTGCTGAGTTGGCGGGAGCCAGGGACACTCAAAATTGGTTCGCAGAAAAAAAAATGCCACGAAAACGGTTCGTAAATGTACGATGTAATGATGATAAGAATGTTGATGAAATACAATGTAATTACCATTCAATTCAATGTAACTTATTGTTTACTTACACTGATCATCATTTTGATGGGACGGTCCTTGTTTGAATTATAGCCAGGGGCTCAATGCAACTCCAAACTGGCCCTGCCCGACAACCAATTTAATTCAGAGCCGTCTTGCCGAAGTGTCCTTCTCTTCTTTTTATTATTATTAACTCAACCAACAAGATGCGCTTCAGTAGCTGTGATTATTGAGTGTGACAGTGACAAACAAAAAAACGCACCTTGTAATCAAAACAACGAAGACGAGAAATGAATCAATGTATCATAGTAACAACACCTTTTATCGACAAAAATTGAAAAAAGAAGATAATTACAGGGCTAAGGGCTCCAAGTATTCTGCTATTTACCCATAGCTGGAGAAGAAATGGATTCATATCCTTCCCAAGAGAATTAGTGTGAAGTCAGCCAATTCTGTTGTCCATGCCTGCTATGCCATCTGCATCCCTGATTGCATGTATCACGGTTGCCCAGAAAGTATGTAGGGTAATATGTGGCCATGTGCGTATGAGATCTGTTCGAAAAGTATCTAACCAATCAATATTAACAACAAAAAAATAAAATGTCTAGGACAATGGCGCCGAGGTCCCCTTCAATTACTCCCCTAGAGACTTCGCATACTTTAAGCCAGACATCGACCGGTCTTTCTATGAGTAGATAATTCGGCAAGTCAGTGTTCTGTTCATTTTGCTTATAATTTATAACGGCCAGGGAAAATAGTGTTTTTTATTCCTGTCCTTTTCTGTGGTATATGAAAATGTTGGTCAGAGGAATTTCATAAGTAAATGCAATGCTGTTTTCTCTACCACCTCCAGTGCCCAAATACCCTTGTCTTTTAGCAATCTGGTTTTCATCTGATACAACCCTTTTGTATTGGATTCTATAATATCCCTGACATGTTTTTCACTAATATACTGTACTTGTGATTTCTCACTATCATATTGAGCATGATTTTTTTCCTGTGCACGTTTCATGGTTCTCTGTCTGAGAGGCAGTTGTAAGGTTCCTTGTTCCAGCTCCATAGGTGACTATACAGATTATCCATTTGTTGTATACCCTTCTTTTCAAGACTAATAGGATGTTCTTGTTCTTGAAAGTTGAGCTTGCTCAACCGAAAGCTTTCCAGTCTGGAGTCATTCTTCGCTTGATTTTTTTTTCGGGGACTCCATGAAAATTCGTTGTCCGAGGTAGAGGTAGAGGTCCACAGCTGCTACTCCCCCCCCCCCATAAATACTTCATAAACACCCTTGCCCTTTCGCCATCTTGTTTTCACCTACAATAACTCTTCAGCGCGCCATACAATATTCACGGACCGGTAAACAATAGAATCAACCTACTGTATTATTAGACATAAAATTTTCTTTACACTGCTCTACCTCTCAGGTCTCTTCTTTGACCCTTGTATTAGAAAATACTGACATTTTGTTGTTTTTTTTTTTTTTTTTTTCAAAATCTCCCCCTAGCTATAGATAAAAAGCATGGTGGTTGGGGCTCTTTAGCCCTGTTAGGTAGTCCATCTTGGACGTTGTGCTAACACCCCTGCCCTCGCCAAAACCCACCATTGCTACAAACAATGAATGGGTATTCATGGATTGTTCGAGAAATGGAGACGAAATCATTTCCCCATGTGTCGTGCTGAGAGCCTCGATATGATTGTGATATCTCTGCTAATACAATATGTTCGATAGCATCAATGAAATAAAATACTCAATTTCCGTGGAGTTCTTTGTCTAGTGGTAAGACTTGAAATACACAACACGGACTTCAGTATTTTTGCTTGAGAGCTCTCGCTCTATCAAGAGCTGTTTTTTCTTCCTTTTCCTCCCTGCATATAACTTCCCTGTAACCGTAGAAAAAAGCCGGAGACTATCATTCGCTATGGGTGTCGGTAGTTTTTTTTCACCGTTGTCTCCTTTTTCTCAAATGGATATCTTCATAATTCCGGAACATATTTCAATTAAATTTTGTAAGCAGGCTTGTGGAGAGATTCTTTGAGGGTTATGGTGAATCAAGGCCGATCCGATGGTCTGTTTACATTTAATAAGCAAAAACGTTGTTTGTAATTACAGATGGTAAAAATTCTCAAATCTTGACTTATGTTGCTGAAATATGGCTAAAATGTTGTCAAAACCCCAGTTGAGTTACGGTCGACCCAATTGTTTGTCTCCATTATATAAAATTGTTAGATAACCTATTGGACATCTAATTACTGAATATATATCTATATCTATATCTATATCTATATATATATATATTTATCCGAAGTTGTCCGTCCTAATAAACAACTAGTTTCCACTCTCTTTATTTCAACCATATTCAGCAAGGGACTTCTATATTTTCAAAGATTTGTTTCACTTGCAATGGGATATCAAGTTAACCGAAAAAAAGTCAAAACTGGTGGAGAGTAAGGACGATATTTACAGACCTTCCGAGACACACGCATTTTGATACATTATCACGCTCGCACGAATAGGGAAATTCACACGCATTTTATTTTTTTTTTTAAAGCGTTAGATTCATTTAGATTTATTATTGGTTTGGGTTTCTGATAAAAATCTTATCTTAGATGAAACATGTTTTAAATAGACTTCTAGGCAACACTTAATTTCAGTAGCTGATATATTCTGAAACGCAATGCTAGCTAATCTTGGATACATAATTATCAGATTCTTTTGAAGGCGTGTTGAAGGGCACGCGAATCTCACTCATTCCTAACATCGAGACTTGACATGTCTGTATTTCCTCAACTGTTAACATCACGATTTTCAACTAACTCCTTTTTCTCATTTAGACCTAATGTGTAATTGTTGATTGGCTAGGAGGTTGAAACTGTTTACTTCGTTTGCATATGAGCATTATGTCACAGTTAACGTGGCCTCTCAAGTCTATTGTTCCAGGCATCGCCAGAAACCTCTTCTAGAAGTAACATTCGTTATCTATTCGCCCCTCCACAAGACCAATTGATATATGTTAGTAGTTGAAAAAATAATCAAAGCAGTGATAGATTTTAAACTTTATTGCGATAGATTTCTTGTTGAAATGTAACATAATGTCAAAGAGAATGTTACATTTTGTTTCCGTCGTTTTAAGCGCATCAGCATTAAAAAAGACATAAGAGACTTCAAATAATAACAAATTCTGAATAATTTCAAATAATTACAAACATTAAAAAGACTAAAAAAACACTCAACTTATCCTTTCCAATAAATATTGAAACAACAGGACTGGTGTAATGGACGCGTCACTTGCCTGTCTATCTTCAAGTCGGACGTTCATACAATGGCAAAGTTCTCTCAATAATATTTATATTTCTGTCACGTACGTACTCGTGCACACATTTGAAGTCAATGTTATATATATATATATATATATATATATATATATATATATATATATATATAGAGAGAGAGAGAGAGAGAGAGAGAGATAGATAGATAGATATGTTCTGTGTTGCCCATAAATGAGTACACTCCATACCACTTTTGTATAAAAAGTTAATTTTCAACAGGAATAAACATGGCAGGATTTACATGAATTGAAGTGGAACATTACGTCATCCAAACAGATTTTTTCATGGTATTATTTATGACCAAACCCTGCTGCGTTGAAACTCTGTTGCCGAATATATTTTCCGTTGGGGTGTATTCATTTTTGGACGGCAACATATTCATATTTTGGCAAGAGGGTTTCAATGCTGGTCATAAATAATAATAATAATAATAATAATAATAATAATAATAATAATAATAATAATGATGATGATGATGATGATGATGAGTGATATTGTATAAGGATGGCCATTATATATCACGTGGTCGATAGATTTGAAGCATGATTCGTAAAAAAGAAAATCTGTCCGCCTGGTTTTGCGACTGGGTGATGGTGTTGAGATCTTATAATTGAGAACCAAGAGAATTACTCTTAACTGCATCAGTTGTCAGAAATTAACTATGGAACCGTTGCCTTAGGCTCCAAATAGGCGGACACCGAAAGGGTCATGTTACATTGTCAGCACACTGATGTGACTGACTCATAACATATTGGTCTGCAGAGGAACTGCGGACGTTCTCAATTCTAATGTAACCAAAGCAGGGACTGCTGGTGAAGATATGGCAGATTGTATTATTGGCCAATATTCCACTTTCGCAATATAGTCATACGTCAACTTAGGTCCGACCGACTTTGCAGATACATCGTTTTTCAAGACTAAAATTTAGCAAATTTGCTAGCGAACAAAGCTCTTTGGTTCTGAGAGAAAAAAAAAAGATTTCTAAATGGAAAATGTATAGAAGATAATCTTTAACACATATAAGACATACTGTGATATATCTAGGCAATAGATTGAAAAATATGTATTTAGTCCATTTTTCCTGCAAGTTTAATCTGATTATAGATATTAAGATATTTGACTATTTTGGTACTCAATTTGGTCTCAAGACCATACAGATTTGATGTTATGCGATAAAAGGCATCTGGCAAGCCTTCCCCATAAGATGGGTTTCATTGACTGTAAATGACGAAAATTCCATTGTTAGCTTTTTAAAGAGAATGCTATGTATGCATTATGTTTGTTTCAAGTTCTCCAGACAAGGGAAGGCGAGAAGGGGAAGTTAAAAGAGCAGATACCTTGCTGGGTCGAGCTAATGCCTTAGTGAAATAAATGGCATTTGTTTCTTTCTCTTCAAGAAGGCAAGGAAGACATAAGTGCAATCCTGAGGTTTAGGTAAATATGTGTGTTGCATAATATCCTCTGTGGTGTAGTGTACATATTTCTCTTCTCCCAACAATTATCGAATTGCGCCCAGACCGAGTTGCGTCATTACCAGAATGAAAACCCGGACGCAAGTAGATGCATGGCTGTATTATTGTACTGACGGTGTAATTGTGGTTCAGAAGAACAGTTTTGATTTTTACAGCGATTCTAAGAGTATCAGCTTAGAGTATAGCAGCTTTTAAAACCAAAAGACTTTCTGTTGCTCTTCTCTGAAAATTGCTACTTGGTATTTCGATAAAAACAAACTAGGAAGTATCTAGGGAGCGCATACTTCTGCCAACACCACTGCTACTAAAATCTAAACGATCTTACATTGCCTGGATGCAGGGGGATGCACAATAAAAAAAATCAGAAGATAACCTATTTGCTTGCTTACTTCAATCCTCCCAAAAATTATCATTGAAATTTTTCGAGAACTTTTGGAGATATTGTATGGATATATGATTATTATGCAGTGGAGTTAAGTGTAAAAATTATACCTTGATAAGCTTCAACATTTGATATCTTCTCCCATGGCCAACACATATATATATATCAATCATTGTATCATCCATAGACAGCTGTTTCGATGTATAACATCTCTTTATGTGGCTATAGACTTTATCTATACATCCAGTACCACGAGGAAGAATTGAAACCCTCACATCGGACCCAGAGGCCGATATCCTACCTCTGGACTACGGAACTGGGTGGTCAATAACGCTGAATTTAAGCAATATATTCATTTACGCAAAAACTCCTCATCCACCAGAGTACTCTATAAATTCGTTGAAAATTATTTGATATTGTGCGGACGAATAGATAGATACGAATGAATATATATTTCTTCCAATAAACAAAATCAATTAAAAACGCAAAATTAATTTCATTTCTCATCAAAACTACCCTAGCGATCATATTTTCTGGCAGATGTTTTGATGTCTCTCTGCTGTCATATTGGTTTTTAAACTGACATTATATTAATTCTTTGCATATATATATATATATATATATATGAAGTATATATATATATGTATATATATAAAGTATGTATTTGTGTGTGTGAGTACAGAGAGAGATGTACATGTTTACCAAAATTAAGTGATTACGGAACTATATTTGAGAGAGAAGGATAGGAGACAATACTCTCTCTCCCTCTGTCATATAAGCACACACACACACACACACACACACACACACACACAGATGGTTGACAGGAGAGACAATTGGTGAGTGAGCACTCGGGTAAATCTCTCTACCATAACTATCTTATCCACTCAGGTAATGGTAACAGTAAAATACTATTGTGCACTTGGCTGTGACTAGTTTACAAACACATTAACGTGCAAGTAATGTTCATTAATAGTCCCGAAAAAGACTATGAGAATAAACGGTGAAGCCTTAAAATTTGGATGATCGGGTGGAAAGCATTTGTTAAAAATAGAGAAATATTGAAAAGCAATTATTCATGCCCTCCGATATAAACACAGCGTATTTAGCCCTCTTCCACTCGTTTGCCTCTTCGATTCTGTTCACCCAGGGAACAGTCAGTTCAAGCGGTTCCATTTACTTAGTTGACTCAGATGTAAACACCATATCTGGGCGGAGCAGAATGAAAACAATGTTTTTTCAGGAACTTGATCTACCTTCCCAAGTGAGGTAACTTATCCACTCTAAACTTGTGCAATGCTCTTCTGTAGGAATTGAGCACTCTGGTGGATGAAGGATTTCTGCGTAATTTAAATATATCGCCTAAACTCAGCCTTACAGCCTGTTCTTTGGACATCCTCACCCGAGGGAACCAGCCAGAGGTAACTTACCTCTGGCTGGTTCCCTCGGGTGAGGATGTCCAAAGATCCGAAACACTCTATGACCCCGGGTTCATTACAGAAGATGTTTCCCAGTGGCACTAGGTGTATTAAAAAGATATACATACCAATGTAATGTTAAGATTGATGAACCAACATGGTGATAGGGTGTTCGTATAAACACACTTTTTTGGGCGGCCTATGCGTGTCAGATTTACTAATAACATCTAGATTCTAGAAAATGTATTCCTCAGCAGTAGTATCATAGACGATGGAGCCTGTTTGTGGAATACCCCTTTAGCCTGAGCAATGGATTTTCATGGTAAGGCCAGCTTGTCCAGGACCAACCTCACCCATTAAACCAAGGGTTAGTATCGTATTGTTCACCGGGGTGGCATAGATAAGAGCAGAATTCCAAGGTCGTAGGTTTGTAGAAGTGTCCTCCTCATCCTGGCAGATCCGAGCTAGCTATGGGGATCTGTTGCCCTCTGTGGAAGTATTCCGACAGTTAAGATAATACGTTATTCACGTGTAATTTGGCTGCTAATTTTCACAATTCTCAGAAAATAGCATATTACAGGTTGCTGATGAGTGTGAGAGGCATGAAATGTTAACATTCACTGGGTATATGTCCTTGTACTTCTTATTTTTTTATGTATCTCTTGCTCTATTTTCCATCAAATTTCAAGCTTAGATTAAACATCTAAAAAGGACAAAACCAGTTTTTGATTGTTTTCTGTTTGTTTTTTCACATATTGAAAATGTATATATTATATACAATATATACATGTGTGTGTTTGTGTGTGTGTGTGTGTGTTTGTGTGTGTGTGTGAGTGTGTGTGTGTTTGTGTGTGTGTGTGTGTGTTTGTGTGTGTGTGAGTGTTTGAGTATATATTCTTAATTTATTAATGAGCGTACAAAAGGTTACTTACAAAAAAAAATGTAGTAATTGATAAGAATATTTATAGTTATAACAATGATAATAATGATAAATCGTAATTATACTTATTGAAAATTATCTCTTCGGTAATTGTGAGTCGAGTTTTCTAAATATCTCATTTATACAACAGCCATTTCCTGTTCTTCTTCGTGCAGCACAATTGCCGCCATGTTTAAGGGACACCAGTGAAGTTTTTAATCATCATCATCAGTCTTTTAACCTCAGGATCCGCCACATTTCTCTATCATGGGCGTTGCAGAGCCACTATTTTCTGAATTTGTCTTGTTCATCTCTCCATCTTGTATTTTGTCGGCCTCGGCTACGCATGTGGTCTTTGGGGATCCATGTTGTGAGCCGTGATGTCCATCGGTTGTCCTCCCAGTGAAGCTTACGCGGATCTTTTTCGAATTCGATACATAGCTTACTGAACTTTGAATTGCAACTAAATGGTTCTCAGAAATTTATTTGTGTGTGTGTGTGTGTGTGTGTGTGTGTGTGTGTGTGTGTGTGTGTGTGTGTGTGTGTGTGTGTGTGTGTGTGTGTGTGTGTGTGTAATTTTAGCATTTTAAACGATATTTTTTGTTCTATTTTTTATGCAATCATTATTTTTGTTTCGCACGTTTATCGGGGATTAGCTTGAAAACTCAATCGGAGACAAATAATTTTAACAGACATATAAATATAGAAAAATGCTGTCAGAAATATTTTTTAAATGCCAGATTTTGAATCGGATCTATTCTTTTTGTTGTCATTGAACAATTATTGATTCACTTCGTCGAATTCAAAATAAGAAAATGGTGTGAAGTTCAAAAGAACTTCAAGATTGTTCCGAGTTGAATGACAAAATTAATAGTAGAGTGCTACACCGAAGGCTCATAAGATCATGAACATCCAGTTGCGAAAAAATACTTATGTACTTGCTAATTCCCGTTGAAAAAAATCACCGATACTTTTGAATTCCTGAGAGTATTTTTTATAGAGAAATTTCTGAATTGTTACTCTTTAGTAGATGAGTATAAGGACAGAGAAACAGAAAAAAATCGCACTATTCATCATTATAGTAGACGGATCTGGTTAGTCGCTCAATAGAAACCATTATATGACTAATGTCTTTTGACAGAATGTCATGTTGAGGGTTATCAATTAAAAAAATGAAAAAGGGATGATCTATAAATAGATTACTTCACTCGCTTTCTGTTGGGCCATGATCACCCAAAAAGTTGGAATTCTCGGGAAACAAGCGTGACCGCTACTGGACACAAACTAAGGGATCAATTTAGCATAAATTTACATTGCAAACCAATTGAAAACCTAGTGAGGAAAGGGGGGGAAATACCGCCATTTCTAGACATAAGAAGCTAATGTTTACATTTTCGGCCCTCATAGTCAGCCAACTACACGAACAGCGAGCTAGATGGACGGACAAGCTAAACTGAAGAAACCTAGGATGATGATTTCGGTGACAGTATTGGTTGACGGTTTCTAATGATTCGTAAACTGGGTTTATCTGTTTGCATTCTCAAAATACGGAAATTGCGGGCGAATTTGCAAGAGAGACGAGTAGGGAAGTTATTTGGAAACTTGATTTTTTGATACGCCATTTTGGCAAGTAAAATTGCATATGGGCGATGTGCAAAAGGTCAGACAATAAAACCCGTCATTACCCGATACAGGAGTGTTACGCATATTACGTGAGAGGGGGGGGGACGAGTGAGAGCGAAAACAATCAAACTCAGGGGAGACCAAAGCTCTTATTGACAGCGTGTTGTTAGCTGTTAAAATAAATACAGTTTTTCACCTTGTATAATCCGCAGTTTTATCCGAAGAGTTTGAATTTAATAAATTCATGTACGTATTAACTATGAAAACATGATTGTTATACATATTTGTACACGAATTTGTATACAATATACACGATAAGGCATTTTTATTTCGAAATGGAAGCTCAATTGGTTTATACATGGTAGCAGGTTATACGTGATGAAATACTGTATTTTTTACATTCAGTTCTATACATAATTGTAGAAAGGAAGCGCTACGTAACCGATGTTTTTTGACAGCATGCCGTATTGGGGTGATCAATTAAAAAATTGGAAAAGGGAATAAAAAAGATCTAATCAAAATTTATTTCACTTATCGCAAGCCGAGACCAGAGATACTAGAAATTGAAACCCAGGGAGGAACAACCGATGTCGTTGTCAGCGTAAGGGCACTAGCTAGCTAGCATCAATTATATCGTACCGGAAAACATCCTTGAAGATATCTCTTTCAACATATGTCTTATTCTATACTTCAAATTCAGATCTAAAGATTATACTGCGTATAAAACGTTTTTTTAGCGGAGCAGATCAGCTTTTGCGATGCTTTTCTTTCTCTTGTTACAGCGATCAAGCAGTTTTATGAAGAGAAGAAATCTGACCTCCATAAAATGAAAATGTCTACGTCTGTTGGAGCGACAGTAATATTTGGCAGAGTCAACTGAATCACAGCAATATGTCACACAAATACGTTGCTTCGTAGAATCTCTTTATAATTGTATTGAGATTTCACTAGTCACCCGATAAAAACCGACAAGTGGCACACGCCTGTTGGCAGCATGCCGTTTGGGGGTGGGGGGACAATTAAAAAATGAAAAAAGGGTGAGATAAATGAATACGTATTTTTTTCACAGTGATCATCGAAATGTCTGAATCTTCGAAAAGCAAGCATGAATGCTGCTGGATTCAAACTAAAGGTTTAATTTAGCCTAAACTAACATTGCAAATTGAACACCCTACTAAAAATCTAGTCAAGAAGGTGTTTCTAAAAAAATCAAACAAAAATGTTTTTCTAGACATATCAAGGGATAAATTTTTGAATTCTCAGTCCTGTAGTTCCATTGGTGCAACCTGTACGCATGATGTATTTCATAGCTAGCCAGCCGAACCTCGTTAAAAACTGAAGAAACTTATGTTGATGATTTTGATGACAATTTCGGTTGACGGCTTATTATCTCTGAGAGATTGGCTGTACCAAATTATCTCGAACCAATATCAAGTTTACATTTGCTCGAGTATTTAGTGCACAAATATTTTCTTCACGGGATAACATGATTGTACAACTCGTGAATTGCATGCACTGACTACTTAAAATTTGGGGGGACTTTGTTAACTAGGAAAATGACACCTTAGTCCTCTTCAAAGTATTTCCTCAATCATTCTTCTCATCTGGGTTTTTTTTTAATAAAAAATCGCATCATCAAGACCTGTCAACATCCCCCTCCCTGCACACCAACGCTCACACACGCACACGCACACATACACACACATATACACACACACACACACACATGCATACACACATAATCCTTACTTTACAGCCAATGTTTGATTTCCTGCATTTTCTGGGGTTTCAGCATCGGTAGGGAACATATTTCTGACCGTTGGTGATTAAGGAGATCACAACAACGCGGCTGATGGCAATCTTGAATGAGGACTTTGCAGACTGTTGTAAAAGGTGGGTGGGAAGTTGAGATTAGTGTGTGTCATCCCAAGGGGAGTACTTTGAAGAGGACTAAGGTGTCATTACATTAGGAAGTCAACGACAAGGTCATAGTATCGAAATCCTCGAAGAAGACCGAACTCATTCCACTGACGAATTAATTAAAAAGACCAATTTGTTCGCCATCAAGCTACGGTAATCTGCTGCTTACTTAGTCTGGCACAAAGCCATGTGCGTTGATATCAACATCGGAATCTACTTCTTGAAGTAATTGTGTATTTTCAATCGGCTCCGCTTGAGGCATTGCAGTAATCATCCACTTTTAGAAAGTTCGCTTTCCGATACTCTCTCGCTTTTATGAATAAAAGTGAAAAGCGGAAATAGTGTTTGTTTTCCAGTGAACAGTTATAGAGGCAGGCTACACCCTCTTCTTCTCTCTCCTACATCCATATCTCCTCTACTTCCTAACACTCCGACTTCCAACGACTCAAACTGACACACAATCATCTGGGAACGCTCAATCTTTTTTCCCATGTAAGTGTACGATCATTGTTTCTTCGCTTTACGCCACTTCAGCCCGGGAGAGATTTTTTTAAAGAAGACTCTGCTTTTGGATAGCAAGGGAAACCTGTATCTAAAATGCTGATTTTCAAGGCAGAGAGCCCTCCCCACTTGGAAAGTTACTCGAACATGATCGTCCTACTCACTATTTAGCTAAACTTAAGCTCTATAGATATCAATAATGATAGACAAACCGCCATGAACCAGCATAAGTCACCTACTTTTTTTATGAACGTTAGACCATGGATTAACAAAATGTGTAGTTGAACTTAGGTGACTCAGAGGTGCATAAGAGACCTAATGCAGATTCTAAAGTAGATCTGTATTGATCCGATATTCTTGTCTCCCGAGGGAGAAGCAAATGAAAGCTTTATACTACGACAGCCCTGTGGTATAAACGGGTGGTATTCCTACAAGAATCAAGAACAGAAACACCATCAATTTTCCGGTAACTCTTTTAATCCGCCCAAATTACAAGGGGACACTTGGATTTCTAACGGCTCTCACATTAGCTCATTGAGTGTCCACATGTAGCGTTGAGTGTGGAGTTGGACTGTAAATAACTTAAAATTAAAACATGCGTGTAATTACAATGAATAATGTCTTCATAAGTTTGATAAACGTCATGAAATTTCTGTGTAGACCAAATGGAAAAAAGTTCTGCAATTCACAATGGTACTGCTGTTCACGCGCACGAATTTGGTAAGCTCGTTGATGACATGAACATCAGCCCGATGGTGCAAGTGAATAATGCGGATGAAGCTGCTCTATGTTGGCTATGTACTCCACGAAAATCTTTTATTAATATTCCTACTTCATTTATGTAAATGAACTGTCTCATTCATATTAAATTAAAGGTCAATTTACATTAAAGGTCAACTTATATATAAGACATATCATGAATCATTACTGGGCTAAAAATTAATGGTTGATCTATACTCTAGATCGACTTATACATGAGTATATATGTAGGTGCGTAACTGGAGATTTGGGGCCCTGGGGTCTCCTTGAAGGAGTTTCTGTGCAGAAGTTCCCAGCCTGGAACCCACGGACCCATAAGGGTGTACAAAGGTATTTTGGGGGGTCTAAGCGTAGATCTTTCAAAAGGGGTCCATGAATTCGCTGAGTTGGCAGTCGTTTCAGAAGCAGTGCCGCAGCAAAATGGCTCTTTGAGGGGCTCCCTCTAATATTCAGTGAGATTTTTTTTACTGTATAATGTTAGTAGAAATGAAGTAAGTGTACTTCTATTCATAAAACTTCTGGGAGACAACTCTATTGGGAACTCGGAGGTGATCTGAAATCGCCCCAGCCCCTCTCACTGCTACGCCCATGGATATACGGCACATATTCAATGTGACCTTTAAATGAACTTCGTAGTCTAACTTTATACTTTGCTATTCTTCCATCCTCCGCAATTTAGTCGGCTTGGTTAGTTGCGAAGAAGTGACATAACGAAAGAGTGACATAACAAGTGATAAATCGGAGATGAATTTGTGAAAGGAGTGACACTAATATTTCTGTACCGAAGTGATAATGTAAAATACTGAATCCATTTAACTGTATCAGAAGTAATTCTGAAACATGTAAAGAAACTACAATCAACTCGATGATCGAATTTGATGTATTTGGTTTCAAGAATTTAACGATTTTAACAATTTTATTTGTCACTCCTTTTTTAGGTCATTCAGGGGATTGTGCCCAATTTGCATTACAGTTTAAGAATTGTATCAAGAAATCGATGTATATGATCAGACAGATTGATTATAAATTGCGTCATATCTTATTGAAATTCTTATTTGAAATGATCTCCCGTCGTTACACGGTCAACGGTAAGAGCAACACTACGTTGAAGTGGCTAACCTATCATTTTGAACAAACCATCTTTTGGGCCGATTCATTCTACGGCCTTCTTCTGTAAAAGGTAATATCTGTAGGAATGAGAATCTCTCTTATCAGTCTGTCTGTCTGTCTGTCTGTCTGTCTGTCTGTCTGTCTCTCTCTCTCTCTCTCTCTCTGGTGGTTTAAAGCAAAAAGAAACATCAAACAGAAAATTTAAACATTAATCGCGATGCCAGTAAATAAAAGAAGGGGTTACCTGCCTTGAAAATCAACATTCAAATTCCAAGCTTTTTCACTAGGACTTGGACACTGATTACTGAGTGGGTAGGTGGTTAGTAACTGAGGATTTATATAACAAAAGAGTGTTAACTTTTAGAGATGAGACACAAATATCACCGTAACAAATAGAAAAAAGAAAGAAAGAACAAATCGGGAGGGAAGAGGGACTCGCAACTGTTGTCAAAAAATATAGAACTTGATGAATTCCTCCTGAGAATTGAACACAGTTTACATTTCAGTTTAGAAATTGTAAATAATTTTTGTTGTGAGATAATTTCAAAGATGGGGAACAAGAATTTTAGATAAGTTCGAAATTTTTCATTAATTCGATGTTTTAGTTTTTGAAACTGAATTTTACGAATTGTAACAATTTTGATATATTACTCCTCTGTTTTGAACTCATTTTGATATTTGTGTCATTCAGTTTTTAATGTTCTGTCATTTGAATGCAACCGAGTCAGCTGATGACATTGGATACTTGCTTTCTCCCATGCCATTTATCAGCCGAGTGATCAGATATCCTCGGGTATCTCGGGTACATTGAGTTTCGGGATGCCTACTTCGTTTAGTTGAATGTATGTCAATGTCAAGAACTTCTATTCATACCCGTATCCTATATTCACCCCTTATCGTCAGACATGGGCTCTAAATAAACGCAACCAGTCGACTTGCAACCAGTTATTTTTTTTTTCAGAACAGACACTCACGTATCAGTTGGCAAATGCTATTGAGATAGATTTTTTGTTTGTTTCAAGGCTGCAGATTGGTAGACGTGGCGCCACAAGATCTCCAAGGCCACCAGCCTTGTTGGACCCGACTGCAGAATTAATCAGAGGAGTGGAGAGTGCTATAAACATTGTGCTCCCTTCAATCACTAGTCCTTCTGTTTTGAGCCTCGTCAGCCACTGACGGTCCTCAGGCAGACAAAATCCTTGCCCGCTTGGCCTAGCCCTTATGATAGTTTAGTACCATATTCTACCCACGCAAAGCTGTACAGAGATAAATCTTTGCATGAATTCGGTTCCTTTGCAATAGTTCAAATAATTAAGCCAAGTCTAGTACTGAATCACAAGAATGGATTATCTGGTAGTGATCGAAGAAATTTAAAATCAGTTCATTTGTGGTTCTGTTCAGTAAGACAAGATTTGTAACTTCAAAGACTTACTTGCGAACCATCAATTTACAGATTTTACCCTGAAGCAAGGGGATGGGCAGGATTCGTACTGACACTTCAAGACTAGCGCTCATGATAGCATTTTTGAGGTCGTCCGACCCACACGTTCGCTTGTGATCCCCACGTCGAACCGACATTTGTGTCACTGTTCTCGTAAGGGATTCAGGTAAAAAGGACCTGGTCTAGCACATTGTCTGCATTGTTGGACGCCTAATAAAGATTGAACTCATCAAGCTAGCAATGATCTGAATGACTTGTTCGCTGAGCATTGTTCTATAGTAGTTACTCGACATAGGAATTAACTGAGTTCAGCTAAATTTGACACGAGGCATCAAATGTGGAGTTCCCAGGGAGGTACAAGCCCATAACAAAAGTAGTTGTCTTTGGGAATATTTCTGGCCTGTTCTATGGCAGATACCCTGAATAGATGAGCTCTGCATAGACCGATCCCAGGCACAAATAATTGGGGATTGAACTAACTACATAGGCAATGATCTACGAGACTACTTTGCTAACCAATTCTTCACAGTAGGATACCATTTACCTGATAGTATTAGTGTCTTGAAAAAAGGAGAGAGATAAGGAGAAAGAAAGAGAGAGGGGGGAACAGGTGTGTGTGTGTGTGTGTGTGTGTGTGACTATGAATGTCCGTGTATATACGTGCGCGTCCACTTACAGCTAATAGCCTTGACAAAATCATGAATCCACATCCCTAAAACATGTCTCTTCGTTATAAGCGTTTCACAATGGTTGACAGAGAAGACAATGAGTGAGTGAGCACTTGGGTAAATCTCTCTCCCCATAACTAACGATCTGACCCTCCCAGGCAGTGGTAACAATAAGACGCTGTTTCACACTTGGTAGAGGCCAGTTTACACACACACACACACACACACACACACACACACACAAATACACACTCATACATACACTCAGACACACACATGAAGTAATGTTCAATAATATAGTGCTGAAAAAGATCATAAGAATAGACGGTGAAGCCTTAAAGAAGTTAATGGATACATTTAACCGGGTCAGGCGTTAAAGCTAGAAAAAGACCACGGAAATGAAATACGTCGGGGCATAACGATTGGATGGAAAGCATTTGGTATAAATAGAGACATACTGAAAAGCAAATCGCTACTATGCCTAGAATGTAAAGTATAGAATCAGTGCTCAACACCAGCTATACCATACGGTAGCCGCACCTGAAAACTCGGAAACAAACTTAAAATAGTACAGAGGACAATGGACAGAGTAATAACCCTTAGCGATACACACACACATGCACATACACACACACACACACACACATATATATATATATATATATATATATATATATATATTGAAATACCGTATAGAGAACCTCTTTCCCGAGTTTGTTTGTTTTTTTTTTGTTCTTTTTTTCATCTTGAAACTAAGCTTTTACTATAAACAATCCCCGAGCACTCCTACTGATGATTCTTACAAAATTATCATTACCAAAAATTATATGAGTGTTTACCACCGGAGACATACACCTTATTCTTTCACTCACACACACACACACACACACACACACACATTGAGAAATGGATATAAAATCCGACTGAAATGAAGAAAATGGATAGCTACAGGAATCGAACCTGCGACAGGCTACCTATTTGTGACAGGCTCGGTTCCTACTGCAGCACCATTTTCTTAAATTCTTAAAATTCGTTTTAATATAACGTATTTATAATCATTTATGTCAGATTATATATCCATTCCTTGATAATAATAATAATGAAAATAATAATAATAATGATGATGATATTAATAATAATAATAATAATAATAATAATATATAACTTGAATTGTTTATTTCATTTACTCTGTCTACGCCAAATGACATATTCGCCGTGTAATAACGGTAGATCATTCCAAATACAGTTTCAAATAATATAATGCATTCATATATATATATATATATATGTGTGTGTGTGTGTGTGTGTGTGTGTGTGTGTGTGTGTGTGTCTAAAAGTTAAGCATCAATTAGAAAAATAAAAAAATAGAAATAAGGAGGTAGTTGGAATTGTCACATTTCTGGTACAAATATAATTGAGCAATTGGGAGCAAAAATGTGACAACTGTCCAAGAGTATTGTCACTGTCTACCAAACTGTTCGTCTATCGTTCACAGTTAACCATTGAATGATGAAATTCTAAGAGTAGGTGAAATGGCAGTTATGGGTGTTAAGCTTTGAACGATGAAGTTACAGGTATGAGTTTACACCCTATAGAAAGATTGTGTACACCCATAAAGGTTACACGCATGGAAAATGCCAAGAAAACGTTATTCTGTGAATGTCAGATGGTAGATCATTGATACTCTATGCGCTGGGCCTCTCAACACAACAGATTTCCACGCAGCTTTGCGTGGCTAGGAGCCAGATTGTTGGGTTGATCCAGAAATGGCACCAAACCAATAATGCAGTCGATCTACCTCGAATCCAGTCGCCCACGTGTTACAATTGGAAGGGCTAACCGGCACCTGGTCCGACTTGAAACAACAGAGCTGTGTTGTCTCTGCCAGACATCTTGAGAATCGGGACTCGCGAGTCAGTGTTTTACTCATAAACCTGTGAAATCAAGCAACAGTAATCAAGCAACGTGCACAAGAAAAGGTCATGCTTAACGTCACGTAGAAAGATAACAAAACAGTTCCGTGTATTAGAGAAAAAAAACAGGAGCCAATGATATCATGGAATCCATTGGAAATCTCAAATGGAAATGGGCAGGCCATGTTGCAACACTGAAACACGACGCAGATCCCCAGAGATCATATTTGAGACAGTGTCTGGCAGAAAATAAGACAGCTAAAACAGGTTCTAGAGATATTTGCACTGCAAATCCCGGTGAAGGTCTTTGTGCAACGACGAATTTTGAAGGGATGATAATGATGATTTATACCACCAGCGGAAGCGTTCGTTCTGCTGATTTTCTAACCAAAAAACTTTTCCGTTAACTTAATCATCAACTCAGAGGCACAAGCGTGATATATTGGCTTAGTTAACACACCACCAATCAGGGAACATTCATACTTGGAGAGGAGTTCTGTGATCTGACAAATCCAAAGGCGACTCCCATTATAAGGGAAGTGTTGGGACCCAAGGTAGCCAACCGCACTATAACCGATAACCAGTTACCAACTTTGCTATTTCGGAGATAGATTTAGCTATTTGGAGCCAGATTAATAATTTGGTGTCCAACATCCACCTATGGTATATCGTGAACCGCACTATAAAGACCTGCGTTATAACAGGGGGGTAGTTCGATGTGGCAGACGTCCAAATGGAGCTTCATGATCAGATTGTGGTGGTGGTAGTGGTGGTGGTTCGGTTGTGACAGAATGTGTTATCTGTGGTTAGCAATCTTGTTCCATAAACCATTACTGCTTTAACGAGTTCGATCCTCAGTGGGGACCTATAATTGTGTTCTTGTTTCAAAGTATGCTAAGCTTAGTAAATACGAATATAACTGGGCTTATTACATATTTTCTTGTTCGTTTTCCAAGGTGAAGCTCTTGAGCGTTTACGCAAAATTATCCTTGAAAGATGCCATTTGATTTCGCTGTAGGTGCAATCGTATCATTAATGGGCTTCCATAAGAGGATTTAAATGAACGAAGACAGCGATTACAAAAAATTCTTCCCTGCTTAAATGCACGCTAATAACGTCACAAAAGAAGATGAATGGCTCAAAAGATAACTTTTAAATGAGAATCCGTCTTGGGATATTCGATTTGCGGCTTGAGTGAATGAAATTTTGATTTGTTAAGTCCTGGACAAAAAGAGCTTTTGAATCGCTTTGTTGTTACGTTATTGATTTCTCTGAGATAGGAAAGAACGAATAGAATGCAAAGAATGTTGGTAAATATCTCATCTCTTTAAAATACATTGTCTGCTGATTGAAATTCAGAAATCACGGGTTTGTAGGTCAATATATTTACAAACGAAAAGTTGGTTTCTGACATCGTCATTACCATCATCATTAGCAGCATCTGTCTTTTAACGTCCGTCGATTGACATATACTTTCACCATGAAATTGTGAGCGTAGCGGAGCCTATTCTTTCTGAACTTGTCAAGTTCGTAATGCCATTATATCTTTTGCTGGCGTCAATATTGCATATGGCCTCTGGGGATCCATGTTATGAGTCATGATGTCCTGCAGTTGTCTGACATTATAGTATGACTCAGTTTGAATGTCAATCTTTCGGTTAGATTCCATGTTTCAGCTCTATAGATGACTATCGGGAGGATGAATTAGATAGACCCTTCCTTTTAGGACCAATCATATATTCTTGTCTATGAAAGTTGAGCTTGCTCTGCTGGAAAACTTTCCAACCTAGTGTGATTTTTCGCTTGATTTCTCCCCCTTTTGACGATGCCGTAACACAATCTTTCTTAATTCATTTATACACTTTTCGCTTTGAACTGTACAAAGCTAACCTCAGTATATATCTAGAATGCTAAAAAGTCATTTTAGCACTTTTGTAAGGTCGCTCTTTGAACTCAAATTAGCTATTCTATCTTGAGCGTAAAAATGATTAAACACGTCATTTCCAAACAACAACAAGACTGATGTTTGACGTCCGTTCTGTACACAAGTGTCAAGTTTCCCATTAACTCTAAAATCCCGCGATACAAAGAGACTTCTTAGCCAACACTCAAAGTCGAAGATTAACCCACTTTATTCGCTCATTGTCTTTACTCTCCAACTTTGACGCCAGAAGCAAAAGAACCGAAAGAAAAAGATCTGTCGGTTGACGAAGAACTGATTAAAAGTGTCTATTTTATTCTGATGAGTTTTGCTTTCGTTACACTTATTTTGAACTACCGTTTCTACTCATAAATATGATAAAATATGCACTAATATAGTGCAAAGAAGTGCCCCCGACATGAGGAACCTTTAATGTTATCTTACGAATTCAACTCGTGGTCAGCTGATATTCCACCTCACAATACATCACCTAGTCTTTTCCGCTAGTCTGCACCGTACTAGATAATTATAGCTATTACAGTTCAGTGTATTTTTGTTTGCTAGATAAATGTAAATGAAAAAAGTTAAAACCCCCAACACAAGATCTGCGTGTTTGTGGTTAGTAGCAAATAATTATTGCTATAACAGCTCAGCGAATTTTGTTGACCAAGTAAATACAAATAAAGCAAAAAAGGGGTAGGTACTATTTCGTCAACTCAACTGTTATCATCTTGTCGGGATGATAACCTTGGGTTAGATCAGTCAGTCAGTCTTTCAGGGCAAAGATTAGTTTGTGTTGGGGGCGGTTGACTTTTAGAAAGCATCAGCTAAAACTGTCAATGAAGCAGTTCACATGGGTTTCTTTAGTTTTTAAGCTAGTCTGACTGGCTGACTTGCAGGCAGCCTGACTGACTATTATGTATCACATGTAAAGGCCGGAGTTTGAGGGCTGAAAATTTCAAGATTTGCCCCTTCTTAGGTCTAGAAAAAATCCTTCTTTTTTTTTTCTTTTTTTTTTCTTTTTTTTTCTTTTTTTTTTCTTTTTTTTTTTTTTAAATTCTTCCCAAAAATAGATAATTAGAATGTGCAGAGGGTAAAATTTGCAACATGAGTGCGTGTCTGGCAGTATGCTCGCTTCCTTTTGTTGTTTGTTTGTTTGTTTTTTCCTTTTAGGAATTCAGACTTTGTAGTGTCCCTCCATAGGTGAGAAGGGTGACTTATTCTTTCATTGCCCCTTTTTCCAATGTCTCAATTGATCATTCCCCAATATGTGGCCAAAAGATACTGCTCACGTGACGGTTCCCATTGAATGACCAGTCAGACCTGTTTTGATTTCATTTATGTTATGAACAAACGTAGGATCAGCAGTTTCGACTATAATTATTTACTTCGATGGGAACAAGGTGAGAAGAACTCAGTCATCTTACTGCAGGTCAATCCTTCAAGGGTAATCGCTCTTCTGCTTGAAGAGCATCGGAATACTGAAATGAACGATAAACCCAGGTTGGCGTAGAACCTATAAATCCACGAAAACCTCGCCAAATAAGTGATATCTTTATAAATTGGAATAGTTCAAGGGGTTATTTATTTTCAAATTTGTAGATGGATCATTTTCTAAGAGATAATTCAAAAAGTGTGAAGTTGAGATTTCTCCATTCACTTTAACATGTTTCGTTAGACAGAGCCAACATCTTCAGAAAATGCGTAGCTCTGACTAAAAAACATGTTAAATTGAGCAAAGAAATCTCATTTGTAACTTTGAATATTAGTCCTCATCCATGCACTGGTCAGATGAATCATAGTCAATCTCATTATTCTTCCATTAGTTATAAGTTCTACTCCATATTTATAATTGTTGCTTTCTATCAAAATACTCTGAATCAATGCATTCATTGTTATAGTTACAGTAATACCTTGAATAGTACAGTTTTAATTAGTGCCGGCTTTGATGTGATACGGTTGAGGAACCGCTGTTCAAATTAATGTTACTAGGTATAAGCTGAAAAACTCATTAAGTTATAATAAGACTTTGATCAGTGCAGTTTTGAACTGCACGGAAACAATTAGGAACGAATTACCCTCTTCATTGTTTCTGTTATTAGAAACCAAAGTATAACCAAAACTGCCATCAAAACAGTCAACATAATTTTCTTCAGTTTTTAAACTGGTCTAGCTGGCTGGCTTTATATCTATGTATTTGAGTATAGTGAAGATACATTTGGGGAAGTTATCTGCCGATGAGATGGAGCACAGGCTAACTAGGCATAAAAAGTAGTTAAAGGAGTGGCAAGATATTTTGTCAATACGGCAGGGAGATGTAGATCCATGCCTTTCGTGAGGGTTGTCGGAACATATAAAGTTATTGGAAATTGATTATGTACGTCGTCTATTAGTTGGATCTTGATTGGGGACCAAGAAATTATAAATTTATTATGTAATTGGTGAAGGGCTCAACTCTTGATTAGGGACCAAAAATCTCCAATTCATGATTTGCCTCATCAATTAGTCGAGCCTTGATTGGAGGCCAAAGAATCATTCATTTATAATTGATCTCATATATAGGTCGACTTGAGTTTTTTCACCAAAATCCAACAATGTACTATAATAATGCCGTTTAACCCACATGTATCTTGTCTCAATAAGAATATCCTGATGGCCTCGAAACTCCAAGTTGTCCAACCAGAAGTACCGGGCGCTAAAGCCAATGATTTTATTATTTAATATTAAACCTGTTTAAACTGATACGCGACAATCTTCACCTAAAATATTCAGTTGTTCAATTCAACTATCTATTCAAGTCAATTAGGATAGGTTTTGGTCTCCTTGTTTGGATGGGGGTAGTAGTTCGCCTGAATTTCAAGATCCCAGGACATTGCGCTCTTGAAGTTGTCTATAACCTTGAGGAGTGTCATAACATTCCCAGAAGTTTTTCGGACAACAGAACACATTATTTGTGTATTTTAATCCTTTTGTTTTCAAAGGCAGCTTCTGGTTAATGCTTATGTCATTCATTTACTCAGGTCAGTCCACAATTCTTGGGTCTATTTGGTCCTTAAGTCACTATTCAGTGTTAATGACGTGGAATATAAGTTTGCTAACTATAAACTGGTTTATGCTTATGTCATTTGTTTACTTACTCCAGCTCACAATCTGTTGGTCTATTAGGACAATAAAAATTTAAGTAGAAGACCAGTTTATTAACCATGAAAAATGCTTTTTGTTATTTACCAATCGTGTCTTAGTTTGAGTGGTTTGGTGGTCACAAATTTTATAAGAGCACAAATCATGGCTTCCTTATTATTGAACCTTTCATTGCAGATAAGAAGATTAAAATGCTTGGAAGGAGGGTAACCTGTAAAAGGAATGTCTGGTGAATACGGTGTATGTTGCAAAACTTCATATCCCAATTCAGGAAGTTTCAAAACGGTCAGCTGAGAAGTGTGCTGTATATCACAGTCATGGAGAATTTCATTCAATTCATGTGGGACCCATTCTTCCAAAGTTTTAACCTTTTCTTTTGCCTTGCAATGAAATCATTTTATCGCTGTCGAAGTCCTTAGGTGTCCAGAAAGTACTCGAACCGTAGTTCGTGGGGCGTTGGCCAAAACTATTGGTAATTCTTCATCATTAAAAACAAGTTTTGACCTCCTTCGATGTTTATTATTAGTATCCATATTTCCCAACCTAAGCCTATGGGACCAACGCCGAACAGTTCGCACTGTAGGAGTGATCATTCGGAATACTTTGTTGGCATTATCAGCATTTTGAGTCATAACTTTGATTCATACTTGAAAATTATTCAAACTTCTTGACTAGCCACCATTGCTGTTAAAGGCTCAAAAACCTCTACTAATAATGAATCATGTTTATTAACATTGAATCTGAAAAAAATGTAATTACACTACTTAATCGTTCACTTTTGGAATTAGTCTCACGACGTAAAAAATTGACATTTCAAGGGTGAAAACCTAATTAACTGTGGCAAGCATTTTTCAAGTCGACCGCGAAGCGGGAGAAAGATCGTCTGCTTAAATATTGAAAAGAGATTGATTAATGTTTTCTCTCTCTACCTCACCCTTTGTCTCTCCCTCCCTCCATCTGCCCCCTCTCTCTCTTTCTCTTTCTCTCACACCTCTTCTGTCTATCTTCCCTTCTCCCTCACCCATTTTCCTCTTCTCACTCTGTCTCTGCCTATCTCCTTCCCTCTCGCAATCTCTCCTTCTCCCCCTCTCCACTTTCCCTCTACTTCCATCTTAGCCTATCTTGTTCCCCCTCCCGTAAACTCTCCCCTTCATCTCCCTTCCTTTCCCTGTCTCTCCCCCTTCTTAGTCCCCTGTCTCTCTTTCTCACTTCCTCGGTCTCTCTCCCTCGTGTCAAGAAAGCGGAAACATTAAAGACCGTTCGAAGCCGTGTTCAGACTATTTCCGATCAGAACGGCGGGTTTGGGAATTTAATAGAAACCGACTAAATAGATTGATACCCCCACCCATCACCATGTTTAAAATTTACTCCTCCCCAAAATGAAAGACTCACTTAAGTTGGACGTTTTTTGTTTTGTTTTGTTTTTGTTTTAACTATATTAGGATTTACGATTTCGCTGGAGAAAAAAAAGCATAAGAGAATTCATTAATAAGCTTTTCAAGGACGTTAAAGAAAAAAATATCCTCTTGAATTGTACCAAATTAATTACGCTACACAGTTGCGAAAAGCTGGCTGGCATAGAGGTTATCAACAGTGAAAATGGAATTAATCAACCGAGATCGAATTCAGGCTGGGGCTGTTCAGGTTCATTTTGCACTCATTTTTTTAAGAAAAGGTACGCTTCTACTTCAATGATAAAAAAAGAGACCGCAATCCCAACCATGAAAAACAAAGTTATCCTAACCAACTTGAATCATTACTTGAATAGAAATACTGGATATGTTTCGGTGAAACTCGTCACATTCAAGTTCAAACAGGTTTAATATTGAATAATAAACACTTTGATACCTTGTAATTCTGGCTGAACGACTTTTTTCGAGTTCCGATGTCGTCAGAATACTTTTATTTGGTGATATGTATTGGTTAAATGGCATTGTTATGACTGGCTGAATACCCACCATAAGGGGCAAATTACTATAAAAAAAAAAAAGGGAATTGATAAAACAGATCTGGTTAATCAGTCAATAGAAACCATCACGTGACTAACATCTCTTGGCCACATGCTGTGTTGGGGGTGATCAATTAAAAAATGGATAGAATGGAGATAAACGAATAAGTTATTTCTCTCGCATTTCGTTGGGCAGTGATCGCTTTAAAAAGTCTGAATTTCCACTATATATACATACATTGCCAACCAGCAAGACCAACTTGAAAACAGGGAAAAAAACAGCTGTCACTTTGGTGACAGTATTTGTTAAAGATTTCTAACAATTAGATAGATGAAAATCGATAATATAGATAGATAGATAGATAGATAGATGGAAAACAGATTGTATTTGATTTAATTTGTTTTTAGCGAGTGATATTTGTGACATATAGAGCTTTTCTATGATCTCAGAAAAGTAAGTTTAATGAACGTACACACCGTCTAACAGAAATCATTCGTCTTCATCTCATATCTATGAACAGTATCAAAGTACCCACCGTTAGTGAGGGCCAATATCTCCCACTTGCTCTCCCTTCCACTCTATGTATGAAATCGAGTCTCCACTGGCTCTACGATTAAGCATCCAACGAATTCAGCTGAAATAGTGAGCATCAGAATGTGCCCAGTTTTGCATGAATTTATATTGCATGTCGGACCCCCAAAAAACTATCTTCTAAAAAACCCTACCCTGGGGTCTAAGTAGTACACTCAGAAAATTCCATCGGGATATCTTGTATGGTTTTTGTGGGAAGCAGTCACGTACGGACGGGTCGACCGATCTTTTGTGAATTATAACAAGATTTGTGATTGGAAGCGGGTGAAAAACTGGAGTCGACTTATGCACGAAGCATGTCATGAATAAAGATTTTCCAACGTCAAATCAACATCCTCTCTATTCACGATATAGATTTACAATTTCATGGACCCTTATCACTTGTCGATTAATACACAAGGTACATGATAGATTGGGGATTACTTTGCCCTGAATCACGGATTCACAAATGTACGAGGTACATAAATTGGGGATTACGTAGCCTTCAATCAAGGATTGACGTATACGCGAGGCATATGATAAATTGAGAATTTATGGCACCCGAAATCAAGGGTTGGCCTCTCCACGAGATAAATCATAGATTGGTGTTTTCTTGACCCCAAATCAACGGATGGACCTATAAACGATGAATTGATGTCTTCTTGGCTTAGAGCAGTGGTTCCTGATTGTAAGGGATTCATCTGAAAGGAGTCGATTGAGTTGATCCAAGGTAGGAATAAGGCTATTAGGTTAAAATAAAGATCGTGGTTGATACGTTTGACTCAAGGGTATTGGCGATGTGTGATACAAGGTGGAGTATAATTGTGCAACCAATATTCCTTACCAGTATTCAGTTATAGCGTTAGCTTTTTGTCCTTCTGTTTAATAGGTTTCATTAACTTCAAGTTTTTTTTCTAACTTTTCGTAAATGACTGCGATGTTCGAAGGGGATGAAACAAATAATCTTATGAACAAAAGTGGGGGATGACCTTTTAAAAAAGTGTCGGGAACTACTTGCGTGAAATCAAAGGTCGGATCATACCTGAGATCGACTTATACATGAGTACATTCATCAACCTCTAGATTCCACTTGAATGATTCAATCGCTGCTCAACTCGAGACGAACACCATGTTTAATAATAGAGACATTTCAAGTTAAAAAAAATCAAAGCCGGACTATCGATCATAATTGATTATTATTGATGAGAGTTGATTGTGTCTATCAGCGTCAAGTTTTCGTTTTCAATAAAAAGTTATCAAAAGACCAGGTTCTGATCAGAGGATTCGATTTTTCATGCCAATATCGAAATTCACTTGCTTGTAATTAGTCTCCCAAAACGAATTTCTTATCTACGATGAGCCATCCATTCAGTCGATCTAGGATTCACTGTAGACAATTTGCATTGAAATTCACTGAATACTATCTCTTCTTCAAAGAGTGCTTCAGACGATTCAACTCTTTAGTTGTTTGTGTTGTTAACACGATGTTCTGACCGATTCAACACGATTTATTCTACGGCCTTCTACAGGTGCACTATACCAAGGTGATGGTTGTGAACGATTTTTTCTCTCCGATAGAGGCAAAGCTAATGACGTAGGATTCTGTTGTTTCCCTTTCATTTTCGTGTTAGCCCTGGATGGCTACACCACGTTCCTGTTGAGTTGTGCAAACCATATTCAGACAGTGCACCTAAAGGAGGCCGGACGTTAGATCAGCCGAATCATCGTGTTAACAACACAAAAAACAAAAAAAAGAGTTCAATCGCCCATTACACCTATTGTAAGTTAATTGACTTTCTCAAAACTAGAGACAGTAATATTCATTCCTAGATATATTTGTAGCAAAATATTCCTAAAATCAAAGGTTTAATATTGAATGAATCAAGGAACGTTATCGGGCACTCTCCACTAGGAAGACTAGCACAACATTCTTGGAGGTCAATTTTAGTTCAAATTAGCTTTTACATTACATTCATAGAGGTAAATTGGTACGTTGGATTAATTTAGGTAGGAAAGTATGATTGGAAAGGTGGTGCTGACTCCTAATGCCATCGGTTTGATTAAAAACTGAAATAACAAAGGGACTTGAAGGGCTGAAAAAAACTTGGTTTTCTTTAGTCTTTTTCGTAAAACATTGTGCGATCCTGAAAAATGTTTCCCTCTACTTTTGAAAAAAAGACAAAACCCCTAAAGGAAAAACAAACAACCTTTTCATACTGGTAACCCCTGGGAGAAACATCAGTTGTGTACCTAGAAGTCCTGTCAAACTAATGGATACATCATTTGTTTTGCTTCGTGCATAAGAATGTTTTTTCGGTAATAGAATGTAGATAACTTTTTTTCTCATTTGTTTTGTTGTATAGGAAAAAGGTTTCAAAGAACATTTTTTTCTAAATTATCAATTATTATTATTATTATTATTATTATTATTATTATTATTATTATTATTATTATTATTATTATTATTATTATTATTATCACTCCTGTTGCCTGGTGGTCACTACTGAAGACTGAGTGACAGCGAATCCCCACAAGTCTCCAGCCCTCCTCTTCTCACGCTCACAGTCCACAGCGATGCTATGGAATACGGTTTCACGCCAGTTGCCTAGTGGTTATCGCTGGAGGCTGAGTAACATGTCTCCAGCCTTCCTCTCATATCGTCCTCACCGGTCACAGCAGCGCTGTGATTCGTACTGCCTCCATCATGCCTTTAATCTTGATTGTAGAGTCATTGCTACCATGAGGAGGTCGTGCATAATACTTTTATGAATTTTGATGGATAGAAATGATCGTCCGAGCTATAAGTCTAGATAAAACAACTAGAAATCAAGATGAAGGAAAACAATTGTCAAAATTAATTATAAAAAGGTCCCTTTAGTCACTCAATAGAAACTATCACATGACCAACGTCTTTTAATTGCATGCCATGTTGTGGGTGATCATTTTAACGAATTGAAAAAAGTGGTTTCTAGGAGAAAATTCTGAATTTTTGAAAAGCAAGCACAAATATTTTCGAACACTAAGAGCACTTGAGCATAAACTTACATTGCAAATTGAATCCCCACCCCACTAAAACCCTGAATGAGGTAGGGAGTAGAAAAGAGTTTTTTGTAGACATAATAAAGCGTAAATGTATAAATTTTCAGCCTTCTAGCTTTGTTGGTGTGGCCTGTACGCCTGATATATATATATATATATATATATATATATATATATATATATACATATATATATATATATATATATATATATATATATATATATATATATATATATATATATATATATATATATATATAATTGTTGCATTGAGAGAGACGAATAAACCGAGAATAAACGAGATGAGAATTTAGTGTGAAAGCGGTTATTTGGGCCTTCGCATTACCGCCGGCTGTTTAGCTCAATGGTAAGAGCATCGCAACGTTGAAATGTCAACCCTATCAGTGGCGGGTTCTATTCCTGCAGCAACCCTATTTTCTTTAATTATTTATTATTTTTATGTTGTTTAGGGCGAGTGATATATTGACTGTGTAACGACGGGAGATCATCTCACGTAAGTTTCCACATGATATAACGCAATTCATAATTCGTTCCATCGAACCAAATATGTCCATTTCTTTATATATATATATATATATATATATATATATATATATATATATATATATATATATATATATATATATATATATATTCATTCAGCCGAGTCAGTTTGGAAACTGAAGAAAGTTATCTTCTCAGTTTTGGTGACGGTTTTAGTTGAGAGCTTCTTGTATTTTTTATATTCGGAGTCGTACCCAGGGTAACGCTGGTTATCCTTGCTAGTTTTGTTTTTTTTTTTGTTTTTTTCTATACGTTCGCTTTTCTGAACTCCTGGCCTTGATTCTTTAATCTTTTTCGTCATCCGTTCTTAGTGTCTTCCTTATGCGCTCTGCCGACCTTTCCCGGCGGCCTTCCGTAGACCTCTTCGTAATCCTTCCTTTATCTGATTGATGTCAGTTACCCGAACGAGATAAGTAGACTTACCCCGGTGCTTCTATCGCGTAAGATAATCTAATGACTTCGCTGTCATTTTATTCGGGAAAAGTTAATGAAGCTAATCCTCCCGCCCCATTCCTATGCCTGGAAGATTACACAAGAAATAAGGCATTTCCAAGACCGGATTAAGCTAGTACTGGGAACTGTAGCATATGTTATAGAGGGGCCATACACCAAGCAAATACACATCAATATTTAAGCACGTTCATTTTTTTACTTTCAATATCATCAAATTTATTCATTTGCTATACTGTCACATAATACGACAATGTACCTGATATAAAGTAACAATATTACTATTACTCCAATTTCAAATACCAACGTATTGAAGATAATTGTCTAAAATCACTAACCTTGAATACCCAGTCGTTCATACAAGTTTTGAGTTGTATAGTACTATGAGAATAGAACTAGTGTGGAACCACTGAATCGGAATTGATATCTTGGAAGTATTTAGAACAGGGCCCTTGAAATGGTTGGGCCCGTGGCATAAGCTGCATTTGTTACATACCACCACTGGTGTGCAATAACTTATAACTATCATGTGGACTTATATCTAAAATAACACAGCACAAGCATTTAGCGTGGCGCACTAGTAGTTGTTGGGGCCGTAATATATGCTATGTTGGCAAAATAGTTAATCCGGCTCTAGACTTGTTACTGAAATAATCGTCACATTTGCGGACTGTCTCGTTTATGGCGTAGCCAAGTTCCTAATCAGGGGTGCGAGTACATAAAAATGGCGCCAGGACAAGTACCAACTTTTTCAAAATTCATTTAACATTTTTATTTTGTAATTGAAATCAAAACACATGGAAGATACAGTTTCACAGGAAGTACACAATAATCACCAAACCAGTTTTTTTTTTTTCAGTTTTTAAGCTGGTCTGGCAGTCTGGCTATGTATGTATGTATGTATGTATTATCCATACAGGCCAACCCAAAAGAGGTCGAGGGCTAAAAATTTAAACATTTATTTGTTGTCTTGAAAAATCAGTTTTTTTTTTTCCAAAATTGCCCATAAAAACATCTTTTTAGTGGGTCAATTTACAATACAAGTTTATGCAAAATTGGCCACGAGCTTTTTGAAGGTTCAGACTTTTTACGGATCCAACAAAAGGCGAAAGAAGCAACTTGTTGATCACACCTTATCCCTATTTTTGATTGATCACCCCAATCGCAGCAAGCTGAAAAGTAACTTATTCATTGATCATCCCTTTTTTTCCCAATTAATAACTGATCACCCCGAACAAGGTATGCTACCAAAAGACATTGGTCAGTTGATGGTTTCTGTCGAGTGACCAACCGGACCCGTTGTTATTTTGTATCAAAATCAATACACATCATTAGATAGTATTTACGGTAAGCTCATAAATTTATATTGTATTCAAAATCAAAGCCTAATAAAGAAAACGTGTGTTACTTGATTATTTCACCTTTTAACGCAGAATCAAAGCGAAGGGAAACAACATCAAAAATGTACGAAGCACAAAGTTCAAAACAGGTCGAATAAACTAATAAGCCCGGGAAGTTCTTTCAAGTCCATGCGATGATTTTATTAAAAATACCAATAAAAGATAATGAGATTCAAGTTTTATTGCACAAAGGAAGTGGAGAGTTCAAAATTTTGTTGAGAAAGCACTTAAAAATGTACTCAGGCGGGGAGGACCGGTGATGGCTATTGATTTTAATCTCGGAGGGTGAGGACTCTCAAACTATGGATCTCAAGCTACTGGAGGTTACGTAAAGATATATTGGTATCCCACAAATATATAAATTTACGATTATAATAATTTGGTACCTAGAATAGGCATACAGGTTCCCCCAATTTTAAAATTTGGCATAACACAATCTTCCTAAACCCAATTTTCCAGCGTCTTCTATTTCAACATGTTCAGATTAGCTTGATAAATATCAATATGGTGGCCTGTTTCATATTTTCCGATTGTAATGCAGGAGTTTCCAAATGGGTGGTTACTCGTACCACGAGGGTACACAAGGGGAAAGCAAGGTTTGTAAAAATGCTATGTTTTAAAATCATCATCATCATCATCATCATCATCATCATCAGTCTGTTAGCGTCCATCTTTGGACATAGACCTTCTCGAAGATTCGCCAGACCTCCCCATCATGGGCATCGCGGACCCAGTGCTTCCTGAATCTATTTAGCTCGTCACGCCACCTTACTTTTCATCGTCCACAGCCTCGCATTTGATCTCTGATCTTCGTGAGTCGTGATGTCCAACGGTTGTCTGACATCTTTGCAGCATGTGCAGTCCATTGCCATTTTCTCACAGTATCTATGATGTATCAGACTCCTGTCTTTTCTTTGATATAGTGTTGTCTTCTGATCTCTCCACGTGAGTTTGGGCATGATCCTCTCACGTGCACGTTGCATGGTTCTCAGTTTATGGGTCAATTCCAGGTTTCAGCTCCATAGGTGACTATGGGTAGAATGCATCGGTTACCAAGTAAATGCTACTCGTGTGTCTTGTAAACTTGACATAAAGTTGGCAACATTGTTCGCACGTACTTCAGCGCCCATTCAAACTTCATTTCAAGCTCTGGGTATGCAATTTTTTTAGTATATACCAAATTTCGTGGTAGAATGTCGATTGAAAATGATATGCGGGTGTGCCTCTCTGAAACTGTGCCTAATATAGAGTTACTCATTGGAAAGAGCCAAGCTCGTCCATTTTATTAAAAAACATGTAACATTAAAATAAATGAAATTACTTACAAGTACTCTACGTTCATTTTCTGCTTTATGATATCCATACATTTTACATTATATTCTTTCTATGGGAAAAAAAATCGAGAGCTCCTGCTATAAAGGAAGGTGAAGGTATCAGGTCAGGGGATTTCTGACAGATCTCTTCTTCTAAGAGAAATATGCATGTCTGCCGCTCAAATAAAATGTTTGTTTGCAATTGGATAGTTCTCTGTCGATTCCAGTAAGAAAATTATTTCCTAGTCTATATCAGAGTAGAAAGTTTACGCGTTGGGAATTAAGAAAACATTCGCCTAAATTTAGAAGCACTGATAATAAGATTAGCTTAGTCAGTCACCAGGCAACAAGTGCTAGTCATTCAATGAGGACTCACTACAGCAGTACAGTACATAGGTGTCCATTACCACTTCCAGGGCATGGGGGGGGGCAAAAGGATATGTTCTTGAGGGGGGACAAAAAGATAAATTCAGAATATTCCTTAGCGTTGCCCTCAAAGTTTAATTTTTAAATTAGGCACAACAAGCTCTAGCATTCCAAGGGAAATTATGAATCACCGTCACTCATATACGTTGCTTTTTACCTCGCAAATTAAGCAATGGTGGTGATAAAAGTTACCTGGATGGAAATACTACCAGTATGGTTTGAACCATAAATTTATGATTTTAAAAAGATTTAAAAAAAACATTGACATGAACTGAAGAACCAATTTTCCATGAACTTTCACGGTAAATTGAACCCCCCAATGAAAACCTATGGCGTGGAGGAATATTCAAAAAACCAAAAAAAGAAATTTCCTCATTCACCGAGAAAAGTGTGTGTGAAAAATTCCAAGATCATACTTTGAACAGTTAGGGCTGGGTGAAGTCTGGATTGTTAGATATATAGATACATATACATGTCAGAACACATGAATAACCTAAACCCAGCCATTGTGATTAAACCAGTCTACTTTGGGTAGCGGTGATAGATTTACATTATATTTCAACAAAATGCCATAAAGGTTATGTGACAGATACAAGATTCATTTCACTGTAGATCTTAGCCAGCTCTGCGTACAATTTCCTTTTCCTTATCAAGTCGAGAAGTTTCACCTTTTCTTTTGAAGAAAACTCTTCGCGTCTTATCTTCAGCGTATTCGAATTGTTAGCATCGTATCTCTTGCGCTTTGGGACCATCTGTATATCTAAAGAAGTAATGCATCCATGGTTGTACTCTTATAGCTCGATAACTACACATTCTATACAAAAAAATAAAGCATAATTGGATTCAGCATGTCTCAATCTACTCACAACACACATTTTAGGGTGAATTTTTTAAAAAGTGAAAAATAGCGTCCATGTCCAAAAAAAATCCAGCTAAGAACTTCTCCTTCAAGCAGTCACAAGCTGAAAACAAAATAGGCCATGTGATAGTCTCCGTGAGATTGGGGAGGTGGTTGTGTCCGAAAAGTATCCAGCCAACGGCTGCAGTATGGTTTGTTTCAACTAGCATGCAGAAAGTAGGTCATTATCCCCAGGAGTGAGGAGTGTAGCTGAAAAACCACCAGAAACCCTGCTTGTCAAGGTTCAAGTATCTATCATTAAATGGCAATAAATAACATTTCTCAAAGTATTATTTTCGCAACGTTTTTTTTCTTTTCATAAATAGTTCCTGAGAAAAGCCTTCAACTCTCATTCTTATGTCAGAGTAGGAAGAGCGTTAAAGGGTGGCGACATTAATCTGCACTAAGTTGGTGGGTTCGGGTTCGTTTGTATGAATTGAAGGTAGCTCAGATAACCTAACTAGATAAACCCCGAACTCAACCCGTTTTTCTTTTTGCTTCGTGGGCCGTTTGAAAGGAAAACTTACGTCACAAAGTAACCGACTTTATTCCAATCTACAAAAGCAACCCCCCCCCCCCCGAACATAAAGCGTTGCAACGATCTGCTGAACTTGCTGCGTCTGGTTTGGGATATGCATTCTTACTGCAGTTGCAAGTAGGCGGTTTTGTATATGCAAAACGTCTGTGCTTGCATATTTAAGTATCCCGATTTTTAACCATTTTCAAGGCTTTCACCCCTTGAAAATTTCAAGATCTTTTTCACACCCCTTAATCTTGGACTAAAAAATTGAATTTAAAAAAACGTTAGATTGGCACAGTTATTATTAAAAAGTGTAAATAACAAAGTCTATATCAAGTTATTAAAAGCCAAAACTGTCAACATCACAATTAACATATGTTTCTTCAGTTTTCATGTTGGTCTGGCTGGCTATTTGTGTATGTATGTATTGGCCGCGCCAACTGAGCTTAAGGGCGGGAAATTTAAACGTTTATTCATTTTATATCCACAAAAACTTTTTTTTGTCTTGCTTTTTGAAAACTCCTCTCCTAAATAGGTTTTTATTTGTGGGGATGGGTACTATTTGCAATGTAAGTTTATGCTGAACTGACCCTTTAGTTGAAATCTGGCAGCATTGAAGCTTTTTTTTTTTGTTATGACATTTTGAGATCAATACATGACAAAAGGTAAGAGATGTAACTTATTCATTGATCAACATTTTTCCCAATTTTTTAATTGGTCACCTGCATGCTGCCAAAAAACGGGAGTTGCGTGACGGATTCCATTGAGTGACTAACCAGACCTGTTCTCAATTAACTCTGAAATGCGTGGCATTTTGGCACTGGAAGCTATCTAATCGTTATGTTAAACATTCAGCCCTTTTCTCTGCCACCCTTTTCTCGTAAAAATAACACTCGTACCACTTGGGGGATCGCACACGCCAGGTTAAGAACCTCTACTTTAGCGCGATAGACTCGGAGACAAATGCATTGTGTAGCAAGTACGATCCTATGTTCATGCTCCACACATGTGATCTCGTGCCAGACTAATCCCTGCTTAGTATATGGGGGGGGGGGCTTCACTGTGGAATAATGGTTAGCGATGTAGTCATATCAAAACTATGGTCGTGAGTTCTGCTTTTTAGATATCTAAAATGAATACAATCACATAGGTTCACTATACTTAGTATGGCGCTATGAGTGAAACGAATTTTAAAAGCAAATAGAATTTGTGTTGGTATCAAATGTCACAAATAATTCACAAGAAATTTAAAGTTTAGATTTTGAAATCAGCAGATTTTGTCATGTCAACAATAAACGAAAACACTAATATCAGAATATCAGAATGGATATTGTTTATGTAATCTGTCCATCAAAGATGCTCGGCAAAGAGGCGTTCATTTTTCTTCTAAAGAATACATAAAGACCCAAGCTGTCACTTGCCACAATTGTGTATGAATGATACTTTTAAGAATAAATAAATCTGTAAGACATCCACAATTGGGGCGTCTCCAGTCTATGCAGTGTTGCATAAGATGTCCCCTTTGCAATTTGGTCAGATATAGCAGCTTAGACCCTAAATTGGCTTATACTGACCCCTAGTGACGCCCCAAGGCCAACACCACCCATCCCATGTTCATTCTTGAGTCAATTTACCCTTATAGGCCAATTTTTATTGTACAGGGTCAAGCCGTTTGGCCTAACATAGGATGCATAAAAGCAAATAATCAGCGACTCTAATATGACCACACACACACGTATCTCAACTCTTTATCTTGTGTCTAGTCTTTTCCTGTTGTGTTTTCTGTTCCAGCAGGCATCAATCGATTAACATTTTGCTTAATTAGTGGTCCCTTCTAGCAATGTGCCCTACCCATCTCCATTTTTGTTGCTTAATTACTTGTACGACATCCATCATCCTAGCAGGTTATTCGTAAAACTGGTCTTTCCATTACCGTCTTTGCTGAGTTTGTTTTCGAGAAGTTCTATGAGTCTCCAGGTTTTTGCACCCGTACGTCATAGCTGGTGTCATACATTGATTATGTGTTTCACGTTTTAAGCATATGGGCAATTTGCTTTTCTGATTGTCACTATTCGTACTAAACCAAATATTTTACAAATAGTCGTTACGCGCCGCCTTATTTCATTTCCGTGGTCTCTAGCTTTATTGCCTGACTAATATTCGCAGCAGGAGATGCTGCCCCTGAATTGCTGAATAGTTAGTCGCGTCTGCAATGTGTCGTACCATTGCACCGGATTACTCGGTTCGGTGTAACGAGTTGTGCGATGCCCGTCGCCAGATGTGGAGTCCTTCCCCACAAGTCGTCAAAAAGGAGGAGAAGTACCCAAACTGCTTGGTAGATGGTGGTGTCGGCTGCTGCGTGGTACCACCAGACGTCGACTCGTCGCGCTTGATGGTGAGATGTCTGAACATGCAAGTTGCGAGATCGGGAGGCCTTCCCACCAGTTGTCGTCGTCTCCGGGTTGCCAGATGTCTCTTGCCACAGAAGACCAAATTTGTATGGACTTGGGATCAAATAAAATAGCTTCAGTACCAAAAAATCAAATAACTTAGAACCCGTCATCGGATCAAGCTTGCTGGAAAAATACATTTTCTATCTATTTTTCGTGTATATTTTTGTTTTATATCATCCGTGTATTATCTCTGGTAAATTTTCCTTTAGTATCAAATCTTTATCTTTGGAACTACATACCTTTGTTCAGTACCAGATTTGCCCTATTTCGGTCTTAGAAAACTGATTCAGATCTCTTATTAGTGTGCTTTTCTAAGAGAAACAGTGAAGACGAGAGATTTGCCAAGCCAAAAAGAAACGAAAATACTCTAAAACGAGGATAGCCGACAACCTTCTGTCCCTCTCCCTGTCTATCAAACTATCCATCTTATCTATCTATCTATCTATCTATCTATCTGTGTATGTGTGTGTGTCTATGTCTATGTTGATATGTATATACTTACACTTAAACATATATGTCCAAACCATCGTATCATTTTAGACACATAGGTAAGAATTCCTCCGCGAACCCAAGATTGGTCTAACGACAGGTTTTTCCTTTCTTTTTGTTGATGAGTTTCCAATTCCTGTGAACCAGGTACAAACATTCTCATTATATCAAACTTTTCCTTCATACATTCCTATTAATATCTGATACGGGTCAGAGAAGTACACACAAGTTTCAAAAAATGATGAATTTTGCTTAAACACAGTTTAAATTCCACTCATAAACTGTTGTCTCCTTATTTTTCTCATTACATTTGGATTGTGAAGAAGTGCAGAAAAAGGACGAAACGTCAGTAATAATCGTACAATAATTTTGAAACAAAATTTCCAATTACCAATATTGTTATTCGTTGCTCATAAAACCACAGTTCACAAAAAGCACGGAGACTGCTGTATACTCAACGTCACAATAGACATATCATCATGGAATCAAGTCCTACAAATACGAACACACTCGACAAAAACTCCAAAAAAAAATACCTCAAGAGACTTTTGATTGTTGAAACGCGTTTTGCGATATAAGAAATAACTGTAGTCAAATTCAATACATTTCGGAATTCCACCTTTTATACATATATATATATATATATATATATATATATATATATATATTTATATATATTTATATATATATATATATATATATATATATACATATATATAACATGAACTGTAATGAGTGAGACGGACTCGGGAGTAAAGTGTTTTGTGGCAAGGTTTATTAATCTGTAGATGTTTTATTTGTTATTGTTAATGGTCCAGACATGTTTCGGGATGTATCCCCATCTTCAGTGGTTTGTGCTGTGTAAGTATGTGCTTTTAAGGGCTAAATGTTTCATGTAGAACCATGTATATGTTTGTCTGACAGAATGTGATAATAGTAGAGATATCTGGAAACATATTTCGTTCGGCCCGGAATTAACTGAGAAGCAAATCAATCAACCGATCCTGGAAATGAATGAAGAAAATGAGCGCTATTCAAAACTTGAACCTGCTTCCACCAGAAAGCAGTCTTGAGCGACTCTGCTCTGCCGACTAAGCTAACAGTGCTCATTTTCTTCATTCTATAGTTTCTACAATAATCATCAGGTCACTATAGGTTAACACAAATCAATTTAGGATCATAAGTGCTATATAGAGCCCAGCTGTAAAAAAAAGGACATCTTTTAACGCCATACTTAACTGAAATCTCCCTAAATTAGAGGCGTTTTTGAATTGGGTTTAAACAAACATTTATTTTTAAAAAATATAAACGGAAGTTCCGAAACCGAATTGAAATTGCCCCGTTTATACAATCGGGGGTGGACACAGCCTGGGAAATGTTTCCAAGGAGCTAAGCATCTTGTAAGGAAAGGGAGCTTATGTTTCTTACCCAGTCGCTTTTTGCATCCCCACTCTCTTTCTTTTCTACGCATGCGTCGTTCCAATCCCGGAACTTGCGTCACTCTTGCTGTTGCCAGTTGATTCAGATGTCACGGGTAGACTTAGATGGAGGACTATGTGAGTCGTACTTGAAGACTAGAGAGAAACGCCGCCCCACTTTATGAAGTGGTAATGTTATCAGGGGCAACGTAGAGTAACCAACCCTAGCACCAACACATGACCTCAGCCCAACCCCTCAGCAGGCGAGACTTCCACTTATATTTTCCCCTGCCCCCAAACTAGAAACTACTTTTTTGCCAAGCTTCCTGCTAAGCTATTCCAGCAGCTAAAAATGTTGGCAAACAACTTTTTTTTCCTAACACGGCCTCATTTGCACAGTATTATTGACACTGGGTTAATCGACCTGGGTATCTGTTCTTAGCCCAACCCGTTCCACCCGTATTCTCAAGGACGATAGGGTAGTGAGCATAAAGTTCTCCCCTGATTATATACAACCATATCTTACGGCAGGGATTTTCAAACCGGGATAAGATACTCCTAGGAAATGGCTTAGCTAGGATTCTCAGCGCAAAGGTCTCCGGGGGACCTTGCGCTATATCCTAACGGTGGGGGCATAATTATTAACAGGCATTATACACCATATGAAATTTCTGCTTCCAGGGGTAAGCAAGATAAAATTTTAAAATATGTAACCACAACCAACTAAATGCAATTCATGTGTTTTGTCAATGTGACATACGATTTGCAACACTCAGGCCCATCGGTGGAGGGAGGTCTGGAATCCCCGCCCTCTTGTGAATGAATGTGATGCGAATTACTTCTAGTGTGTTGATTTTTACAACATGAACTATTTTTACGACACATCTCCAGTACTTTCATGAGACGCTTGGCCATGACCAGTTCTCGAACACCCTAAACATTTTGGACATTCGGGGACGTGTTTTTGACCACTTTTAGTATCTTGTTGGTGTGTTTTGACCATTTGGAGCAATATTTCGTTTCAAATTTTGCGCTTTTTTAGCAACTCTGAGCACTTCTCTGGTCGCTTTCCTGACTTAATGGATGCCCCTCCTCCCCTAATCACCTCACTCTAGCATCGTGTCAGGCAACCCTGCGGTAATCAAAAAAATCATTACGTAAAATCAAAAATCTTTGCACGTATATCTGCACTCATTCAACTTCTTTCTAAGCTCTAGATGTACCTTTATTTTAGCGTAAAACATATTTTACGCCTAACAGTTAATTGAGAATGATTTGCAAGCACGTCTCTCTGAAACTGAGCCATAGAATCTCATTAAAAATATAACATAGAAGTTTGGGAAGAGATTCTTAATTGTTGAAGGTATAAAAAAAAAGATCGACTAGAAAAAGAAATAATAACATTGATTCAAGTTCTGAATTAAAAGGTTTCCCGAGTCATCCATCTTGTATTTGCGAAATCTCCATTAAAATGTCAATTTGATCTAATAAAAATCGATTTTCTTACTCATATTTAGGAATTGGTTTGTTTTGGGGTTTTTTTTGGGGGGGGTCCCTTCTATCCTGGTCAGGACCAGCGCTATCCATTAGGCCAAACTAGGGCCCAGACCTCGAAGTGGCACAGTGCTGGCCTTTCAAGCGGAAAACTTAAAAGGAGATCAAGCTACTGGGGGTGAAAATTTAAAGTCCTGCCCAGGGCACATAAAACCCTGGTGCAAATCTTTAGTCTCACCTCGGGCACATGAAACCAACACGCTGGCCCCTGATCGAATGAATTAACGTCGCGCTTCCTCACTAAATGGAAAGATATTGATGAAATAATAATCTCAAAACAACCTTGAACCATTATAAACAGACAAAAGGTTGTTTTGTCTTCCTTGTTTATGTAATAAAACATTTGCCTTCTGTTGCACTGAACTAAGTTTAATAAATAATGGTGCTTCTAGTCAGCTGAAAATTAGAGCAAACAAATTGAACAAAATGGCTTTGTTTGAAGTTAGTATTAAGGTTTTCATTTTTATGGGATGGGAATAACAATGAAGATCCAGCATTTATTTTGTTTTTTTCGACGAGAAAAAAAATGCAATTTAATATGGTGGGTTTGGAGGTCGTACTCTAAAATTATAGACTTTAGCTCTCAGTTGGGACTATCTGAAAAGGCACTTGAATATTATTAAGAGACAACTTTCAACTAATTTAACTAAAACAGACTACATTTGCAGGGATTGAAGCAGTACCTAAGTGTAATTTGATTGTTCGTGTTCATTGATTCTGTTTTCTTGCTTTAGTTCTTAATTTGCTCGCTGCGTTTTTTAATTTGAATGCTGTAATTTTTCATTTGCTCGGGAAAGTTATAGAGTGTTGGTATTGTAATGAGTTCTTTCCTTTATGGGTGCACGCCACTCATTGTCTTGTGTCGTACTTAGCTACGTTCATCAAATAATGGTGTCTCGCCGTGGTACAACGGTTTTCAATATAGCCTGATAGAATATTACTTCTATAGTGAGTTTGTAAAGGCACATTGTTGTGGAGTAGTCGTTACCAAGTTACTCTCGTCGATCATTTATTCTGTAATCAGTTCATTTTCCACTGAGCGCCCAGCAATTGTAGCCTTTTGCCAGATTGAGCCAAGCTTATCAATCACCAATAAGGATGCCGAGTCAGGAATCAATGGCTTGCAGTTTATTTTTTTATTGCATCACTACTGTTGGGTTCGATCCGTCTTTGATATATCTCACTTGTGGCTTCGTGTAGTATTTTCATTTGAGTAACTAACAGGAAACCTCACCCAAGAGAAGAATTTAGCAAACTGGTTTCACAGGACATTGCATTTGTATTCATGGGAGTATGGGAACTCTTTGGTTAGTGGCACGGAGGGATTTATTTGCCCGTAGTTTTACACGGATTCAAAGCACGATTACCTATTTCCAATAAAGAGTATTTTTATCAATCGTTTATATACAGTACAAATCGCACAACATCCAAATTAGAAATCAAATTAGAAGAAATATTGTTTTCTGTCTCCCTCTGCAGTAAAAATGATTTTAAAATCACTAAGTTTCACGATTGCATCTTTCTTATTCACAAACTTACGCTCAATAAACATCGACGAATTTTTAACAGACGATTTATTTGACGGTTACTGTTCGAAATGTCATATTTAATTAAGTATAACCTGAAAACTCCGAGAGAGCGCTTACCTCTCCCAACGTGATTGTCTCTACAACGGAGAGAAAGTAATTGTGCATGGATTCGCTCCTTAATCAATCACTTCTTCTGTGACCCACTGTTAAGACCTCTTCACAAGATTTCATTGAGGTTCATCAAGAGTTTTTTGATAAATTTTATGGTCAGAAAAAGAACTTTTTGAGATATTGCGTGGAATGCACAGATATCTACGACGTAGGGGTGGTAATTGTGCATGTGTCTTTCCCAATATTTAGTCACTTTTTCCGAAGCCCATTGCCCAACCTTCCACAAAATTTGAATCGAGAACCTTTGGATATTCTTTGGACAGACAGACGGAAAGACACGGAATATATATATATATATATATATATATATATATATATATATATATATATATATATATATATATATATATATATATATATCACTTCAACCAGCAACTTAATTGGCAGTGGTAAATTGATAACTAGGACAATTTGTCGAAACAAAAAGGAGCTTTGCTTTTTTTTGCTGGGTAGTTCAAACATATTGGTGTAATATCCACCAGAAAAATCTGGATCAGGCGAAATACAATTGACTTAGATGCGAAAAGTTTATTCATTCTTGGGTGAAGTATTGCGACACAATCATTAACTTTGTCAAGGTTTTTCCCTTCATCTAAACTTTCAGTTGCTTTTTATCGAACTATGAACTTTCTAGCCGGAGAAGGGGTCTATTCTTACCGTGGGAATGTTGCAATTCGAAGTTAATGATAACGTTGCAATACTTCATCCAAAAATAATTTTGAAAAAATTAAAAATACCATTGTAGTTTTATTGTCCTTACTATAATATTATACCCCCAATTGACAAGGTTATTTATGTATTGATCAGCACTAAAGACCCTAATGCAATTTATTTTGAATAATTAAAGTATCCTAATTTAAACTTTTTTTGAGTCTCAGATCAACTCAGGCTGTTTTAATGTGTGATCAGACATAAGAGTTACTATGACGTAATTTTTATTGTTATATCATAATGGGAGTTTTAATCAACCAACATGTACTGCTTTTCTCCTTCTTCAGCTCTGGGCATTGATTCTTTTTAAATTGCAATTACAGCCCTCAATGAAATCTTGAAAGTATATCATTTATTTCTCTTATAGATCTTTTTACACCGCGACATTTGTTTTTCTTGTCCTGCGATTTAGATATTTTAGCAATTTTCAGTTATAATCTAGCCACTGTTGCTATACAATTTACGTGTATGGCAACTATGACTGCGACCAGAAATGTCCTATTTTTTTAATCACGGTGAGAGGTTACGTCATCTTTTTTGAATGACAGTTAGGAACGTAGTCCTTTTTCAGTTACTGTGACCCGGAACGTTCTTTTATTTTATAGCTCTGACCGGGAACGTCGACCTCTTTTGAACGACGGTGACCTGGAACGTTCTTTTGTAACGTTCACCAATGGTCACCCCAACATATAATGATTAAGACACCTCGTCTAAATGCAGACAAGGAAAGAGATTCGGAACTTATTACCCTGTTTTTTTCTTCTTTGATTGCTTGTTTTTTGTTTTCATTTTTGGTTGTTTTCTCTTTTGTTTTCTTGTTACTTATGGCAACCATTCACAGGAAACCCATTGATCAGTTCAGATCATTGACAACCTCTCCTCTGATTTCATTTTGCTACCCTGGCTCTTTATTGATAAACACGGTTAGTGGCTTCGTCGGCTGTCATTCTACCTTCTTGGAAACGAGCCAGTATGATAATTTATCTATCTATCTAAGTCTGCTCATAACTGTCTCAGACAGCTCATAAGTAACTCAATCTGCTCATTTGTATCGATCCATTGATCGATCTATCTGTCTACTTATATCTATCTATCCCATTGGGCTCATATCTAAATCTCAGTATGGTCATGCATATCCATCTTAGTTTGTTCATATCTATCTATCCAAATCTATTCATATCTTACTCTCTCAGTTTGCTCATATATCTATTTATCTATCTATCTATCTATCTATCTATCTCTATCTATCTATCTATCTATCTATCTATCTATCTATCTATCTCAGTCTATTCATATTTCTCATAGGTAGAGATAGCAGATTAACTAAGTCTAACCATATCTATCTCTGTTTATCTCTCTCCCTCTCTCTCTACATATATATATATATCATACGTATAAGTATTAAATGGTTCATATCAGTCTCAGTTTTCTCATATCTATCTATTTATCTTAATTAGCTCATACATAAGTATCTCTGTCTGCTTATATCTATCTATCTATCTCTCTATTTTAGTCTGCTCGAATCTATCTATCTCAGTATGTTCATATCTATCTACCCATCTATCTATTAGGTTGAAGCAAAAGTCCCTTGTGCCATTTCACTCAAATCTAGGGAAACCTTTGCAGTGTTTGAAGTTAACTTAGCTTCCCATCTCTTGCATGCGCATACTCTTGTCGAAATTTTTTCAGAAATTATGTAATTTTATCTTATTTTACCTTATTTAGGCTGAATATAAAAATGCCCATTTAACACTGTTTACTTTTTATATGTGATCTCAGAAGAAAAGAGCATCACAAACTCGGCAATGGATCACTGAATATTGTGATAATTATGCGGTAGGTGCAAGCATGTGTTGGGAATGATTTGTGAAGTTTTTTTAAAAAGTTATTTCGAGCTCAAGGACAGCGAATACTCAGTGATAGACAACCTTTTTTGCACCGTGGACCGGTTGAATTTTGATAATATTCTTGCGGACCGGCCAACAGATAGTGAGGGAATGGTTATTCACAATTATAGGTGATTAGTCAACTATGTCACTTATTAGGGGCTGATATACTCAATTTTTTAATGGTTTATTAAACAAATTTAATATCAAAATCAAAGGAATGAGTTTGTTTTCATTTTACAAAGAAAATGAAGGAATAATGGCCAGATCATATCGTTTCAACATGGCCTTGCAGTACATACATACTCGACGTCCTGTTACATGACCGCTAACCCTTCACCCCGATGAGGCTTACAAAAAATCCCAGACCTCAAAAGAAAAACCCAGATTTTAAAAATATCCAGTCTGAATAGAAATATAACTGTTATTTTACTTATATGTGTAGATCATAAGATTTACTCCTGTTCTCCTTCAATTCCTCTTGAAAGAGTAAACAATTGTTATTTTCTTTGGCTTACATATCATTCTCCCAAGTCCTTTTCCAGGCCCCCATGTAGTGCATTCCATATCATTTATTGTAATAGAACTGATTTGTTTAAAGATATAAACCCTTAATATTATATACTATCTTGAAAAATATACTCTCAGAAATCCAAGTGGTTGGAGAAAACCCCAAATCTTGAGATGGAGGGGACCTTGCATTGGCAGCCCTGCCCCGGTGCAGTAACGGTCCGTGGCCTGGCGTTTGGAGACCACTGTTCAAGAATATCTCAGAACGCGAAAACTGATGAATCAAAGACTTATTTGTAGGAAGATGCAGCGGGAACAAAACGTGAACTTTCAGAAAGATTAGAGGTGAATCAATCAGTACTACGTCTTTAGCCTTGGAAAAATGAGTTCACATGAACTTACAGGAAGGAATATTGATTAGTGTTTTTTACTCGACACAGACAAAAAGCCATTCGTGGGCTGAAGAGTTGCTGGTGATGCAAAGTGGATTTATTATGAGAATCCAAAACAAAGAGAAAATATATTGCAAGACCTGTTTCAAGAATTGATAATGTTACAATATGTCCACCACAGTTTATTGATATTTATCGATCTATCTATCAATCTATTTATCTATCTCTATCTCTCTATCTCTCTATATACATATATATCTTTCTCTCTCCTCCCTCTCTCTCCTCCCTCTCTCTTTCTCTATACATATATATGTGTGTGTGCGTGTGTGTGTGTGTGTGTGTGTTTGTGCATATTGTTCTATCTATCTGTCTATCTATCTTAAATTTGTTTGTCCATTTATCTATCTATATATATATCCATATTTGTCAATCTATCTATCGATCGATCGATCTATCTATCTATCTATCTATCTATCAATCTAAATTTCCTTGTCAATCGATCTAGATGTGTTCGCCCATCTATCTACCTATTCAATGGAGCAAGAGGGCTGAAAACTTCATCATTTACCCGTTATTATGTTCCTAGAAGAACAGTTTCCTTTTGTCTTTTGAAAATCCCTCCCCCTAAATAGGTTTGCAGTCTAAATCTATGCTAAATTGATCCCTTAGTTTGTATCCACCAACTTTTCACAGACTTTTTTATAGAAATAACCGCCCAACAAAAGGCAAGAGAAATAGCTTTTTTTTTCCTCAATTGACCACCCCGAACACGGCATGCTGTCAAAGACTTTGGTCACGTGACTTAACAAAAGTATCTATCTATGTATCTATCTATCTATCTATCTATCTATCTATCTATCTATCCTGCTCATATCTATCTATCTCAGTCTGTTCATATCTATCTACCTTTCTATCTATCTATCTATCTATCTATCTATCTATCTATCAGATCCTATTCTCACTATGACGTAGATACCTACACTGAAATGTTCACGGGCACATCTACTTCTCCAAACCAGAACGAATCCTCTTTTGAACTTCTTCTCGCCATTATAACATACGCCTATAAAGCCATCTTCTCGAGAGACAATGGTCTGCTTTGAAAAGAACTCACCAACAGAAAAGCATACCGTTGAGCCATTAACCACATAAAATGATTTTAAATTAATCAAGCTTCACTGGTCTGCATCAAGCCAAAGAAACAACAATCTTTTTATCGTTGCAACATTGGCAGTATTTTTTTATTATTTTTACTAATCTTTGTATCGCGCAGTACTTCTCAAACTGGGATGTATTTACCCCAGAGGGTAAATTCCTTGGCTGTCAGGGGTAAATGTTGGCTCGGACAAACTAACAACTACGTATAATTATATGCAATGGAAATTTGCTCAACCTCTATGCTGCAATGTTTCTGCCAGAAAATTTTGTGTTCACTGAAAAAACGGTAGTATCCATTTGATGAAAATATGTAATTGCTACTGTATGTAACGACCCGTGGACAATCGATGAGAGCTTGTGAGCCAAAAAAAAAAAAACTTCCACCTCAATTTTAGAAAAGAAAATATACGAAAACAATTGTCTGAAAAATAAATAGCAGGAAAAAGAGAATTCCCAGTGAGGATCGAACTCACCACAGCAGGAATAGTGTTCTTGGTTAGCTTTCTAATCACAAGGCGACCTTGCTGCGATTTGAAGAGAAAATAGACGAAAATGATTGTCTGAAAAATAAATGGCAGGAAAGAGAGAATTCCCAGTAAGGATCGAACTCACCACAGCAGAAATGGTGTTCTTGGTTAGCTTTGTAATCACAAGACGACCTTGTAGCGATCATGTTGACGACTAAAGTTATAATTACAGGATAAGAAACAACGATCAAAATAAAGATTATTTTGAATCGATATAATCAGTAGCCGAATACATTTGATAAAAAATTATAATTGCTATTGTATATACAACTCCAGGGTAATCGATCGAAATTGACAGAAGAAGAAAAGAAAAAAATTCTGTTCCAATTAGGGAAGAAAAGAAAATGGACTAAAATGATTGGCTTAAAAAAAATGGAAGAGAAGGAAAATGGCGACTATCTAAATAAGAGCAGATTTTATGCTCCAATAAAATAATGAATCTCAATATGGGGAGACTGTAAGGGGATGTAGACTAAGGGTTGGATTAAGCCATGATAAAAGAGAGCAGAATGGAGTTGGAGTGAAAAAAAAAAAGGAGGAAAGTCAGAAACTAGGAGGAGAGAAGAGAGGATGAGGTGATAACAGGCGGGAAAATAGTTTGTGATGAAGAAGTAGAGGAAGAAAGGGTGATGGAGATGAGAATGAGAGTCAAAAAGAAAAGAAGGAAAGAAAGGAAAGAAGGAAAGACGAGCATGGTTGCTGCAGGATCAAACTCTCCTCCAACTTCTATTCCGACTGAAGATGATAACTGCAACTGTTCACGTAGTAAATAAATGAAAATATGAAAATATTTTTTTGAATAAATGTATCTCTCAATTGGAATGGAATAACCCCTGCGTATGTGTATGATGTATTTTCGTTAATATTAACTTGCCAATTTAGCTCAGTGAATCAGACAGCTTCCTAGCAATCGTGAATGCAGTTTTGTTTAGGATGATTCTTGTTGATCTTGTGGTTGTTACGGTAGAAAAATAAGGTCGACTCCAATTTTAGAGTCTGACAAAAGAATATTTCTAGGAAGTATAGAGAGCAGTAATTGTTAATAGCATTATAGCATAACTGTTTACTAAGAGAGAATTCGAATAAACGAGAACGCTCACGAGAAAATCACTCTATATATAAAACATCTAACTCTGTTTGTCATTGTGTCTCCCGTCTCTTACACACTGGCATAGCTCCCCCAGATTTGGTGTGCATACTTAGTGGACCTAGGAGAAGGACTAGAAGTATTTAGTTTTTCAAAAATAAATCCAGGGTTGTAGAGTGTGCTTTGATTTATAATGTTACTATAATGCAAAACTGAGCCCTAACTTTCCGAACATCAGTGCAGCTTTAGAGTAACTGAACCAAATTTAGTATGCATATTTTGTAGAAGAACTTGAATTATTTGTTTTTTTGAAAATAAATTCTAAGGTTTTAGAAGGGAGGTGTCTATTCAAAATGTAACTATAATGCTAAACTGAACCCCAACTTTCTGTTCAATATACATGAATATACTCACTGGAAATCGCCCATTATAAAGAAGAGATTTGGAAAGAAAGAAAGAAAGAAAGAAAGAAAGAAAGAAAGAAAGAAAGAAAGAAAGAAAAGACATTGAATATAAAGAAAGAAAAAGGAAAGAAAAGAAAGGAAAGAAAGAATGCAACAAACAAACCCAGGAGAAGAGCAAAAAAAAGTGGGGGAAGAACGTGAAAAAAAAGAAGAGAAAGTGCAGAGGAAAAAAATGGACAATGAAACGGGGGAAGAGAAAACAAACGAGAAAGAAAAAAGAAGGAAAGGGAGAGCGAAAGAAAAAAATGATAGGAGATCCAAAGAAAACAAAAAAAAAAGAGAGAAAGGAAAACAAAAAAGAAAAAACGAAAAATAGCAATGAAAACAAATGAAAGAATGGATAGAATTTTCGAAAGAAAGAGAGGAAAAAATATTAAAAGGGAAAACAAAGACGAAAGAGGCAACTGAAGAGAAAACAAAGGGGAGAAAAGTGAGAAGAAAAAGGAATAGTTATTCAATATAAACCGTCACAAGACCGACATTTTTGGCAGCATGCCATGCTGGGGTGATCAATTAAAAAAATGGAAAAAGATGAATAAGTTACATATCCCACCCTTTTCTGAATCACTAGATACCCGAATAAAAAAAAAATCAGTGCGAAGGTTGTTGGACGCAAACTAAGGGACTGATTTAGCATAAACTTATAGTGTAAAGAGAACCCCCCTCTAAAAACTCTCTTTTTGAGCGGGGGGGGGGATAAAAGCATTCTATGTATAATAAGGAGTAAATGTTTCAGCTCTCTAGTTCCATCGGTGCAGCCGATACGCGTTATACATAGATAGAAAGATAAAATAGATAAACAGAAAGAAATATAGATAGATAGCCGGATCTACATGAGAAAAAAATGAAGAAACCTTTGTAGACTATGGTGACAGTTTTGGTTGGCTGTTTCTAATAACAAAACAAAGAGAAAGCTAAAGAAGAAAAGGAAATTTAAAAGGAAAATATGTCGGAAGACATTCTTATAAATTGTATTTTTCATTACATTACAATTGCTCTTTTCATGGGATAAAACATAAGCAAACTTGTCGTCTGCAATCGACAGCGATCGACATTTTCTTTTGGGAAGAGCAAAGACCGAATAAGAGTATGAAATAATGAACAAAATAAAAAAATGCCCTCAAGAGGAATTGAACAAGAAAGCAGAACCAAACGGGGAAAAGACGAGACAGAAGATGAAAAGAAAATTCTGTTGCTGAGAGTGGGGTAGGTGGGCTTCTTTGGTTGATCCAATGTTTTATCAATCATACGTCAAGTGAATGCCGTTTGATGCACGAGAATGCTTTTAGTTTTTTTTTCTTCGATGCGTAAAATATATATTTTACGCCGAATCGGCGAAATTTACTCATTTTTTTGTAAAAATAGTTTGATTATATCTTTATCCATGTTTTGATTAAATAAACATTCGATCGAATTAAAACAACGTACGTATTTTATTTTACTATCATTCATTTTTTTTTGCAAAAAAGCGTTAAAACCACGCATTCTCTTCATTTTTGTAAAAAAAAAAACAGTTTGTTTTTACAAACTTTTGATTGTAAAAAAATAGTTGTTTTATAACCTTGCTCAGATCGAATGAACTGATTCAGTGAAACATATACACACTTTCCTCATAGTCTGTGAGGTTTCAGACTATCTGTGACAAAGCAAACGAAAAGAGAAATGTGGAGACACGAACACAAAAATGGCTGTTCCACTGTGGGCATACATGTTCTTTCACTTGCTGCTGATTACTCTATGCAACAATTTCGTTAATTTTTTTGTTGCTTTTTCTAAAATAATAATTCCCTTCAAACTTTACTTTTGTGGTCTGAATATTGATATTTTGTAATTCATCTATTTAGCCTCGAACAGATTAGGAAAGGCTGCAAACTCCTTATCTAGAGCGGTAACAATTCGTTTCATATGGCGTTATTTTATATGCAATGTTGACAACAACATTTTCCGGGGGCTAACCAATGGCCTCCATTTGATGTTGATCATGTCCCAAGTAGAATTCGAGAGGCTTTGGCAAATCTCACTTTTGGTGATGAGCCAATGTGTCCCTGTTGTCTCAAAGAAATAGAAAACTAAAAAAACTGTTATCCTAAACTAGAACATGGCAAGGAAACTGAGTAAAACTGCCTTTGGGACCCATCAGGAATGCTACCATTGAGAGGTCTCCTATGACCTCCCAGCCTTACTCATCATGCAGACTGTCCCTCAAATCCATATCCTTGGCTCTCGTCTAGATAAATTCAAGAACGTGAGAGCGTGTTCGAAGGAACAAGGCAAGTGCCTCAGCACTATAGGACGGACTTATATAGCGGCTGTCAAAGAACCGGTGACATTTAGTTTCCTGAATCTGAGATTACTGTCTGTTCATTTGCTCGCTATCAAATGGTCGAATTCGATATTTACACGACCTGGGACTGTTTGATCTGCTACTGGGTAAAACAGGTGCCGAACAATATATATATATATATATATATGTATATATGTGTGTGTGTGTGTGTGTGTGTGTGTGGAATGATATTTCCGGCGATATATGAGTTACATGATTTGACAAATTAGAAAAATTAATGATTTTCATATATTTATTTTCAATATCGTGTTTACGTTGACTGACATTCAAAACCGATCTGATGACGTTGCTAGTAAACGAGGTGCATTATCGGGAATAAATATAAGAAAATAATTAGTTTTTTGAATTTGTCAAATCATAAATATATATATATATAGAGAGAGAGAGAGAGATCATTTTAAATGGACTTCCAAAGTAATACAACTCATGTTTATAGTTATTTCTTTCGGATTATATATCTATTACTTAATACTATAATCGTTCGCGTTAAGAAACCAATAGAGCAGATATAGACAGTGAATGAACAAAATGAGAATTTGGAGATAAAGCAATCATTTGGGTAGTTGTTTAGCTCAATGGTGAGAGAAACGCTATGTTAAAGCAGCAACCTATCGGGCGCAGGTTTCTATCTTGCTGCAGGCCCATTTTCTTTCATCGTTTATTGTATTTACGCTGTATAAGCCAAATATATTAATCATTAATGACTGGAGATTATTTCTAATAGAGTTTCAAGGTAATATAACCCATTTTTATTATTATTTCTGTCGAGCTGAAAAAAAAACACCGCCCGTAGAGCTGTTATCAGCTAGTCTGAGAAATTCGAAGAAGTTACACATCTTCCTGATACTCGTGCTCAGGTTCAGTCATGAACTGTCTTTGAAAAAAAAATCATTGATTTAATCAAAAAGGTTTAGATGTCGCCTCTGCATGTCTGTATTCCCGTTATTAACGCGTTGGGGTTATTTTTAAGAACAAATGGTACCTGAGAATACATCAGAAACCATAAATTGAAACTGTCATTAGAACCGTCAACATAGTTTTTTTTTTCAGTTTTCAAATTGGTTTGGCTGGCTGGCTGGCTGGCTGGCTTGCTGGCTATGTATCAGTCGTACAGGTGGTACCAATAGAGCTAGAGGGCTGACAAATTGAATTATTTTAAGAAAAACCTTTTTGTTTTGTTTATTTTTCCAACCTACGCCCCCCAATGGGCTCTTAGTGTGTGCAGAGGGTGTTGAATTTACAATGTAAATTTATGCTAAATTGCTCAATTTCGTAATCACTTGTTTTTTTTTTTGTTCTTTTTTTCAATTCTAACTTTCTATCCAACAAAAAAACAAAAGAAGTAATATAACTATTGGTCACCCTTTTTTCCATTTTGTTTAATTGATCACCCCCGACAAGGCATGGCTGTCAAAAAGCCTTTGATCATATGACAGTTTCTATTTAGTGACTAACCATACCTGCCTTTGATTTTAGTCATGTGTGCTCGTAATTATATACGCTTAGCTTGTATTTTTCATACGTTATATATATATATATATATATATATATATATATATATATATATATATATATATATATATATATATATATATATATACATAGCTTTTTGACAGCCATTATATTATTTTTGTGTGTACACTTATGTATATGTCTGTTGGAGAACTTGTTCCAATGTTCTATTAAAAAGAAAGAAAGAAGACAAGACTGTCTGCTGCAGGGCCAAATTACCCTACAACTTCTATTCCAACTAAACTCGATTACTGCAACTTTTTCATCGTATATATGATAAATATAACAATTATAAAAAAGATTTTTTTTAAATATCTGTACCTCGTACAAATGAGCTACTGTAGCCTGCGCGTACCAGTACTAATTATCTGAAAATTCATCTGAAATTATCTTTTAAAAACAAATTACCAGCAGAAGATTTGGGCATTGTGGGTAAAAAAAAAACATGAAGACGAAAAAGAAAGGAACACTTTTTTTTTTAAAAATGAAAGAAAAGAAAAAAATAACTTTTATAGATAGTGCTTAGTAGTCTGCTTATAATTATTTCCAAGGTTGTAGTCACTAAAATCTGACCAAGAGCGCCCGGAGTCACACAAATACACAGACGTGAGAAGAATCTGCAGTCCACTTAGTCGGACGATTTATGGTGAATGAATACATATATATATATATATATATATATATATATATATATATATATATATATATATATATATATATATATATATATATATATATATATGATTTGCACAAACGTATTCATTTATTATAATGAAATAGGCCCGTGCGTGTCTGTATGATACATTTCCATGAATATCTAAGACTTATTAATTCCTTAAGACAATCTCCAAACAATCAGTTGGTCGTCAGTTCAGATCACTGAAGTGGGTGGCGTGAATTTTGAATATCGCCTTGCACTATTCATTTTGGTTAGGGTTATTCTCGTTGTTGCTTCAGTAGAAAAATAAAGTCAACTCCAGTTTGTTATTTCAAATTTGTATATTATGAGAACGTTTGATTGAACTCACAATGGGAACTAGGAAGCACTCAGAGAGCACATGCCTCTCCCCATACCCAAGGATTCGGCTCAAAATGTAACCACTCACTCCGTAGCCAATTGCTCTCCAATTGATTCAATGACATTGTAATTAATTGAGAACTTCTGGGGATATTGTGAATTGTGGATAAATACCTCAACTTCTGTGCAGAGGTTGGGGGTAACTGAACAAGTGCTACAAAATGTATCATTCTCTCAGAAGCCCATTGACTACCGTTCCTCAAAATCTCTTTGGAATTGAGAACTCTTGGAGATATCAAGTGGTCAGACAGACAGATGGGTGGACAGAAATACCTGGGTGAATATGTATACCTCACCCAACTTCGTCGACAGCTGCTTACAGGTTTCCCCGCTAACCGAATGTCGAGCGTTCCCACGAAAGACCTTCGGTGAGCAGAAAAGGCGTAAAACAGGAACAATTACCTTTCATTTTTATGAAAACATGTTCAGCGTTCTCAGACCCCTAAAATGGTGATAATGGGAACTGAGTCGTGGGACGTTAGGGTTATCAAAGGTATTGGAGACTGGGATGTCGGGGAGAGAGAGAGAGAGAGGAAGAGAGTACCCGCCATTTCTATGTTTCGCTGCAAAATTGCTGGACAATATTTTCAGTTTTTGTCTCTTCTTTATTAAAGCCAAAAATTGACTTGAAGTGAACTTTTGAAAAGTCGCTTATACTTGAATCGTAAGTACGATTCGATTTTCTGAGATTTCTCAAAACCTCGGTTTGATTTATGCACCATTACGCTAAAATTGGTGGGAGCACACTGGTTCACGTATGATTACCGAAGTTGAACAATGTTGAGCCTGGTCAATACCAAGATGGTTTATCGCCTAGGAATACAGTTGGAGATAATGTAGAGATCCCTCCACGTGATCCCGTTAATCTTCCTGATGAGGAATGAAGTTTGTCTAAAAAGGGGTCAACACCTTCCTGCATCCGGGACGTAATATCTCACTTTTCTGATGATG